>NW_020769357.1:7856029-7879634 GCF_900518735.1 Pseudonaja textilis | reverse complement strand
TGGACACCCCTGCCCTAGATGAAATCAACTGCTAAGATGACACAGAAAACTCTTCTTGTGAATTTTGAGAACCTCGGGCAATCATTTCCAGCTACTCTCATATAGGAACCTTCTTCCCTATAAGAATATTGTTTATATGGTCTGGATTTCATCTTTGTTTTTCTTTTTTTCCCTTCTATGATATCTAGTGTCTCTATTTCGTACTGCAAAAGTGTATTGCAACCTCTTCAGGAACTGTATTAATGAGAACCAGAATAAAACTATATTAAATAAAGAAATGTTATGCACACTGATTGTAAAGAAACTTCTATCAAAGTTCAAGAGGACTCAGAAATATATGTGTACAGGGAATCCAACTATTTGTTTAATGACTATGCAAAATGACAATGGCAGTGAAAAAAAAGTGACTTACAACCTTTCTTTGCACTTACAACCAATGCAGCATCCTCATGGTGCCATGAACAAAATTTTGGTGCTTGGAAAATGGCATGTATTTACAAAAGTTGCAGGATCCTGGGTGTGTGTGTGCGTCCGTGCGTGTGTGTGTGTGTGTCATGCAATCCCCATTTGTAATCTCCCTAGCTGACTATTGGCAAGTAAAGTCAATGGGAGAAGCTGGTTTTGCTTAATGATGGCTGATTAATTTAACAACTACAGGGATTCACTTAACCATGGAAAAAAGGTTGTAAAATTAGGCATGACTCACTTAATCACCTTAGTTACCACATATAGTCTCAACTGTGGTTATAAGTTGAGGACTACCTGTACAGGATTGCAGTCCAAATGGTTTCCATGAGAAACCATCACAGAATTATATATAAACTGCTTTAAACCTGGACAAAAAAAATTCACAAAGAAGTATAACAGATTGAACGTGCACACACAAACGTACTCACATATAGTAGAAATAGTTAAGAGCATGGGCATTATATGTGTATTTGTGTATGTGAATATCGAGCTGAAAATATAATGATTTAGAGCCATTTTGCTTAGGTAATTACAGGTAAAGATGAACCTCCCATCATGGCAGTGAAGAGATTTTTATTTTTCAGCAGCAGAAAAACAGCTGGTAGATGTATGAGTCATCTTGATCAATCCATTCTAAGTTGCTGTGGTTAAGTGAAAAACAGTATTTTCTAAAATCATACTTTCTCACATTCTCTCTGAAATCATACTGAGAAAAATATTCCAAGCCTATAGTTGTAAATTTTCTATTTTCATAATAATGATTATTGTTCAAGATCACCATCCATCATTATTAACATTGCACAATGCTGCATTCTGTTGTAGCTTAGCTTGTCCTTGCAGATTTGCTTTGTGATAATTTAAGAAGGGGTGTGTGTGGCTTTTCAAAAAATAAATATACTGGAAAAATACAAATATCATATAATCTATTAACAAATAGCTACAATATGCAGAATGGCATTGGCAAGTCTATGTTAAGTGTGGTTTAATGTAAAAATTCTAAATTTGGACTGCAAAAATATGGATAACTATTAAATGGTCCAAGATCAAAGATCTAGAATTGTCCCTAGGAAGTTATCTGTATATGAGGAAAAATTTGGATAACCATTAGATGATAGTAATGCTTGGAGCTGTCCATCTGGATTTATGGATACCAGTAGAACCCCTCCACTAGTGATTTGCAAGGTTATTAAAATATTTTTTTAAAAAAAGCAAATTAAACAAACAAAACAATGTAAGATTATGACAAAATTAAGAGTAGATTATTCCATCAAACAAATGTGAGCTCATTTCTTATGCTCAATACTATTTCATGGGCTGAATATGTGCATCGAGTAATCTTTTTTAATGTTCATTTGTATGTGCTTCAATATTTTGCATCCAAATAAATAAAAGAAGAAACAACAGTTTCTCCCTCTAACTTTATGCACAAATGTTGACATACCTATACACTAACTAAGGTAGTTGTTTGCAAATTAGTATCCTCTCCAGATATATAGATCTACATCTATTTTCTATTTCGGCCAGGTTGTGAAGGCAGAGAAGCTGAACATAAGTATAACTACAGAGGAAAAAGAATAAAGGGCACTAGATTGAAAAGATTAATCAATAAAAAATACAAATACCAGTGATGTATTTAATTAATAATAATTTTAAAAACCATCCTGATAGGACAGAATGAAAAATACAGAGATCCTGGCTGTTATAATGTGACTCTTCCTGTGATGCCTCATTTCTAGACTGATATTCTCATCTTTTCAACCTTGTTTCCAAGACAAGTTCAGAGTTTACCAATTCACTCTTATTAATCAATACTATGTCTAAATTCTGAGATCTATGTCATAGTGAAGATAAGTGGTTCATGGGAATAACTACGGTTGCCAGACTCATTACTACAGTACTGTACTGGAAGACACATCTCTGCTACTAATCAGGAGACTAAAGTTCTCCTTTCCATGTTTGAAAATCCTGGCTATTTTATTAGTTTGGGTAATTGCCCAGGTCTGGATTCCCAACTTTGCTTAACTTTATTTTAAAATGTGACATCCAGTAGGATCTGTTATTAATAATCTCTTCTTCAAATTTCATGTTCCCTTCTTACTTCCTTTCTCTACCCCTCCCTTTATTACTATTTGCATTTACTGTTGCTTTACCATAAAAGGAAAAACTAGTAAAAAAAAACCTATAAATATGCCCATAAGGATATGAACATATAAATAATCCCAGCATCCTACATGAAAAATACAAGGATCTCAAAGGAGGATAACAGCTTTAACCTACAAGGAACAAATATCAAAAAGATGGGATCCTTCTAGAAAGAAGCCCCTCCATATATTTGGATTATAATTTCCAGAAACTTAAACATCCACCAGTTTAACATATCTGAGGCCATCATTTATCTGTGAATATGTTCACTGAAAAAGGTGAAACTTAACTTCTGAATGGGCATGTACAGGATTGACCTGTTTGTATGTTTTTAATCTTAACCTTTGTTCTTTTTGAAGAAAGTTGATAGGGATATTTACATTTCTTCCTTCTTTCTATTTTCTACTCATAATATCACATAAAGTAAGTTACGCTAAGAAAAAGAATTTAACTCAATGAAATTTCATGGACAAATCCTTTTCCTAAACTACACTGGCTCATTACACAAGAGCATAGAAGCAATAGAGGAATCTATGTGAGAGTTGAGCAGATACTGGCATGGTGTTTGCTCACTTGTGAGAGATTGCAGGGGTCAGTTTTCTCCCAGTTATTTAATATTTACATGAAGCCACTGGGGGAGGCCAGCTGGTGCTTTGGGCATAATATCTAGCTTTATATTGCAACCTCATGTCACCCTGAAGATACTGTCAAAGGTTTGTCCAGATCCCTGGAGACTATATGGGCTTAGATGGGAAAGAATGGGCTAAAATGTAAGTCTAGTAACACTGTATTTTCAGATTCTCCCTATGGCCTCAATGGTAATTCTAGACAGAGCTGCACTATCCCTACAGGAGCAGATCCTCCTGGACTTAAGGCTTCTGCTCTATCAGCAAATGAAAGGCATCTGCCCAGTAACAGCGATGCCCTAGTTGTGATCTTATCCAGGATATCAGAACCTTGCTTCATTGGCACGTCTCCATCACCATTTCTTTAGACTATTGTATAGGGTTGCATTAAGGATGATGAAAAATTGGTGGAAAATGCAATGAATCAGATCATCACTATGAATAGATGGTAGGATCATATTGCATCTATATTTCAGGCCTTGCGCTGGCTCCCTTTTAGCTCCTGGATGTAGTGCCAATTTTAATATATAAAGCCCTTCAGGGCTCAGCCCCAAATTACTTTTAGGACCACAAAGGCTCCACAGAAGTTGCTTGACTTTTGATTATGTGGGAGATTCAGCTGATTATTCTCCATTTTGGGAAGGACAAGGTAGTTGAAACTCAAAGTATTGTTTTTCTACTCTTCCTCTGGAATAGTCTTCCACTGAAGGTTTGTTTAATTGTGATGCTGTTTACCTTCCAGAAGGTGTTGAAGATGAAACTTTTCTGGAGGATGTTTAAATTACGTTGCCACTTAATTGTTCCTCACAAGGTTAGATATTTAAGGTATTTTATCATTACACATCTTTTGATTCACTGTAAGCTGCTGAAAGCGGGTTTTTTTCGGTTGTGAAAGAATAGAAATGCGATAAACTAACTAGAAGTCCTTTTGCCTAGCTTGGCAGCTCAATTAAATCAAACTTTAGGATCATGTATTCATTTACATATGACTTTGTATCAAGCATATTTCTTGAGAAATAAAAAAGAAATTATTAAGAACAGTTTTTATTATAATGAATGATAGCTTTTGTAGAAACCTGAGTTTTCTTTCTTTCTTTGCACACTGAAATGAAAACAGTTCGAGCTTTCATTAATTAGGCACTAGTTAAAAGATAGATAATTAATAAACACGATTTGTGGACCTTTACCTCTATCTCAGAGTTGTTGTTTGATGAAGGAATGGGTTGAGGATGAAAATCTATCTAACCATTCAGATGGAAATGCCTCATCAATTTTCCTTCTTTGGAATCATATTGGGGCACACACTTATTTTTAAAACTCCGCTAGACAATACACACCTGATCAATATGATTTTCTTCAGTCTTAGCTAACTTTTTGGACTAGTGGATGTGTAGTTTTGAGAGTAAGTTATTAATGTTGTGATAAAATGGTTTTTATGGGAAGGGGATTTGTTTGTTTATCAAACAGCAGCTGCGAGAGCATAGCAAGTTACAATACAAGCCACTAATTTACCAGCAGATAAACTGATGGTGTTGCTCCTCAGTACTCTTTTAATTTTTCCTGATGTTTTCTAGCACCCCAAATTATCTTGATCCTTTCTGACAGGCAATTGTTTACAATTTCAAATAAAATGCTGAATTATATCTTATCGCTTTGGTTTTCTAAAGAGGCAATCTTTAAATAAATACATAATTTGAGGTTGAAGTTTAAATTTTCTGCATCCCAGTTTTCCATCTTTTTTTAATTAGAAAGGAGGCAGAACAGGGAACCTACAGGATATCAAGCACAATCCCCGGAGAGATACTTGCAGCCCAAGATTGTATGAATGCACCATCCAGTCTACTACTTGTACCTTTGATGTCATTATTTATTATGTTTATTTATTCTACAAGCTCATGGCATTTTATAAAACAATTTAAAAAATGCTTCCTTAACATTAAAAAACATTTTCTGTAAGTATAATTAATTGAATAAAAAAAAACCATAACTAACCAAAGTTTTAACAACACAAAGGTAAATTATAGTAATTGTGATAATGAAAAATAAAAAACTCTATTTCATGGCTTCCAGATTACTAAAAGGCATGGAGGAAAAGTTAAAAGGAAGTGGGAGGTGAGTATTTCATAAAGCTGGAGCAGTGACTAAAAAATAGTACCTCTGTCCTTAATTGCCTATATTTTGTTAAAATGGGATGTTTTTATCCCTTTTTAAAATTTATGTATTTTTGGTAAACTCATGGCAGTAATGACCCAAAACCTCTCCCTGTGTAATCTAGGAAAAGCATACTAGATAACTGATACAGACAGAAGAAGTTGATTCTGTGAGTATCTAGACGCCAAACCATATAGGCCTTTCGAGTTCAAAAGCGATAGTTTGAACATTAACTGGAAATCTTTTGGTACCTAAGGGCAGGGGTCCCCAACCACTGGGCCCTGGACCGGTACTGGTCCGTGGATCATTTTGTACCGGGCCGCAAAGAAAATAAAAATAAAAAATAAAAATAAAATAAAAATGGCGGCTTCCTTCGCCTTCGGTGAATGCTGCTGGGATCAGCTTTGGCTGAGAAAAAGAGGCGAATAGTTATTAAAAGGAGGGAGACACCTGAAGGATGAGGCTGAGGAAGGCAGGGCCGAGAGGCGGGGCTTCTCAGCCATTCTGCAGGGACTTGTCCTGAGTCGCGGAGACAGCAGTGGGCTGCTGCCACCCAGGCTTAGTTTTGAAGGCGCTCCTCAGCCAGGCACAGTTCCTGAATCTGCAGCTGAAACCCTCCGTTTTAAATGTCCCAATAGAAGAGAATATCTGTTGCTCAGGGTTGCAATGAGGAGGCCTTGGCGTTCCCTGAACTTGGTGGTTTGCTGGCGGATGTTTTATTATCCAACTAGGTAACAACATCAGATGTTACCTACTCAGGTAGTGAAACGTCTGCAAGCAAACCACCAAACTCGGACTCCACCCCCCCACCCGGTCCTTGAAAAAGTGTTTCTGCATGAAACTGGTCCCTGGCACAAAAAAGGTTGGGGACCACTGCCTAAGGGCACCTAACAGGTGAGTAACACATGCCAATAACCAGGTTACTGCTCTCAGAATGTTAAAATATTCACGGGTCCTTAGTGCTCTTTGAAAATTTCAGCCAGATCATTCTTTTAAAAAATGGCACACATTAAAAAATAAGGCAGCAGCAGCAGCAGCAGCAGCAGCAGCAGCAAAAAAATAAAAACAAAAAAACACCCAATTTGTGAAAAGTGAGGCCAGGAATTTTAACTTGATGATCATGTGTCTTATTTTGTAAAGAACAATCCTTGGTCCAATTCCACTTTAATAATCAGATTCTAAAAAGATAAAGAAAGTAGCAAAAAATGGAAGATACCCATCCATAAGCATCTTGCCTAGAGAGTGAACAGATGTGCAGAGCTCTGACTCTTCCTTATTATTATGAAATATTTTGAATTTTAATTATAGAATTATTTCTAAATTAATCAGCATCTGGGAAAAGTTGAGTTAACTGCCAACAGCGAAGGAAGGAAGGAAGGAAGGAAGGAAGGAAGGAAGGAAGGAAGGAAGGAAGGAAGGAAGGAAGGGATTTAGTTCCATCAAAAGTTATATAGCCTAGCTGCAAATATCTGTTTCCTAAATCAATAGACAGTCATGTAGCCACCAGTTAGTTATTACAATTCAAAGGTTACGTCTTTTTACACAGCTTTATTTGCTTATGCAAAGATGTTTGTAGTGCAGATAAGGTAACTACCAGTATGATGACTTTACACCTTCATGTAAGTTTTAAGGTGACAGTCCTATCTGACCAAACTGGGTTTTGTATGTCTGAGATAAAAGAAAACTTTTCCTGCAAAACCAGCACAGTAATGGATTTTGCCACCCAGTCATATGTTAAGACGGGGGTAGCTATACAAGTTTAATAAATAGATATGGTATTGTAGTAACAAAATGTGCATCCCCATCCTAATACATCACCTTGATATAAGTTTAATAAAAACCCTGGGCTTTTACATTGCATTGCCAATATTTCAAAGTTCTATGGCCAAAGGGGAAATCTAAAATGTTACCCATTTAGGAGGCTAGTCAACATTTTTACAAACTGTTAATCACTATTAATGTATTTATAACTTAACTTTACATCTAGCTGCAACAGCTCTCCCTAACAGTCAGCTAACCAGCCACATGGGGGTAGGTGTTGTCAAAAGGTCAAATTAGTGGTTCTAGCAATGTGATAAATATTGTATATTTTTTGTAGGTGTATTTTTATTGAAGAACATAAAAAGAAACAGGACTGTTGCAACCACCAACTTTTTTTTTTACCTTCCCTATAGATGCTGTTTCACCTGACACGTTTCTTTTTTGCAAATTTGCTTGTATGCCTAATTATTTTTATGTGTTGGATATTCAAGAGCTAGCATCAAAGCTACTAAAATAGACTTGATTTTAAATAAGGATTCATTTCAAACTTTATTGTGGAAACAACTAGATAAAATGATCAGCTGTAACCTAAGTTAAATCTTATGCTGTGAAATATATAATATGTAATATGAATAAAGTGTAATTCATTGTATATCTAGATCACTATATCCGAAACTTTCTGCTGTTCAGAACTACTAGATAAATATTTGGAAAATGCAGGAAACGCCAAATTAAACACACACCCCTACATTTTTGTCTTTAAAAGCTCAGGAGTTCACATTTTTTTAGCAAGTAATGTAGAGATTATGGTTGAATTTGTGTATTCGATCCCCTGCATTTTAAGAGGATTTTTAAACTAAATGTAAACAGTAATTCATAATTAAACATTAACATCCCATGGCATTGTAGTAACTCATGTTCTTCAATGTTCTTCAATAGAAATTTATTGATCATTACAGCACTAAGATCTTTACTAAAATCCTTTGTTTTGATATTAACTATTTTAGTTTCTAACTCATTCTTTTTGTTACTTGCGTGATGAGACTTAAAGTCTCTTACTACATTCTTGTTCACTATTGTCAGTTTTTTTGAACTGAAGTACTTACTACCTATGTATTATCCACACATGCACTTGCATAAACAAGTTTTTGGCCAGTGATTCATTTTTGGAAATCAGCTGATGGTCAGAATGCAGAGTTCTGAATATTTTAGTGGTAACAAATACCGTAAGATTGTGGTGGATCACTTGGTGAACCTCCATTGATCACTGGTATTGCACAAACCATTCATTAAGCTAGATAATAGATGACATGCCCACTGAAGTCAAGCTTGACTCTAGGTAATTATATGCCTATGTAAATACTATATGTAAATATGCATATATGCAATATATAAATACTGTGATCTTTGCATAATATATGTTGCCATTATGTTTTTCTGGGATTCCACCACCCACCCACCCCCAATCTTCCAGTTGTCCTGGGATGTTCTGGTGGTTTCCCATCTAGGTTCATTCCAGATCCAGCAACACTTAAATTTATCTAGACCAGCCAAAATTGATTAGATACTGTCATCTCCTGTGACAGCTGTTTCCCTTTTTAAAAGATGTCAGTTATAAAACCAGGTCATATAAATTTATTATATTGTAAGATTTATAGGAGAGGAAAAAAAAAGAAATGAATTCTGTTTGGACGCCTCCTCCAACTTCCATCAAACTTAAAAAGTCTACGTAAACAAATATGTTCTGCCAAGTGAAGACAGCATTTGTGGACCGGGAGAATATTCACAAAAGTTAAATTTCAGCTATCACAGATGAAGTTTAGACATTAGGGAAGAAGGCAGCCCCCGTTATTCTCCTATGTAAATGAATGTTCCAGAACAATGGGTTTGCCACAAACTGAAGTCCAGTATATGACCAAATGAAGATTTCTCCTTTAAAATGACTATTCACCACAGCAAAGAATTCTAAACTATGCTCATTCCCCTTTCAGTCATTTAGCTCTCAGATGTGAGGCTACAACAATAAATCTAGCTCCGAGGCAGGGTGTAACTGAGGTATTTCTACTTCAGTCTGATATGTCCAGGATTAATGATCTACTACAGGTAACTAGAAAGTGGTAATAAGAGAATGTTCTTTTCTCTCTCTCTCTCTGTCACACACAGACACAGACACACACACTCTTCAGCTTTCTTTACACCAGGTGGCTCTGCAAAGAAGTATATTCCCAGGTTGGTCCTTGGGACTTTCTGTTTTGCTTCACTTGCAATTGCAGGCCAAAAAGTCCCCCCTCTCCCACCCCACCCCAAACATTGAAATAAACAATAAAAAATCCCCAATGTTACAGGGCAGCTAATAATAGAAGCTCAGCTAATCCGGAAGGAAGCTGAGGGAGACAGTCAGAGGTCACTGCCATTCTGAATCTACGTCAAATAATATATTTTTACAACATCCATTACAAACTGACACTTCCCTGTCCCCTCTATGCTTCTGGAGTCTGTTGGCATTCAGATGTATCCCATCTTCACCATCTTTATATGGTGGTGCAATTAAAAATTAATGAACAGGAAAGCAAAACAAAGCAATAACTAGGAGCATATACACAGACATACTGATAGTCAGTGGAGAAGGCTAAAATCATGCTTTTCATAGGCAACATACATAGGCTACCACACGTTTAACCTTTTTCCTCAAATCTTTTCTCCCTTTTCTTTTTTCTTTCTTTCTTTCTTTTTTGCACAGCACTGCATCCGTCTCCCTCTCCCCTGTCAAGTGTATCCCAACGGAACAAAAGGCGCTAGAATTCCTTCAATGCGTGGTTACAACAACAATAACAATGATGAAGATGATGGTGGTGGTGGTGGTGGCGGCGGGGATGATGATGTATGTTTTAGCCCGCCTCCAACTCTTCTTCCTCCATGTCGAAAACCAATCCCGCCGCTTTTTTATTTTACTGAAAGCTTGCGAAGGTTTTGGGGAGGCAATCAGTGAGGGAGGAGGTGGTCCCGGTTAACCCCACGGTCTTTTTCCAGATCTGCCAAGCCACTTCTGGCAAGTGCCCGGAGAGTTAGAAGGCGAGTCGGGGTTTGGCGGGGAACGGGAGGGGGGGAGGTGTTGGCCAAGGTATCCGCGGGGAGGAAAGGCTAGGTGGGGGGTCTTACCTTGATGCACCGCCACGTTACAGCCATGCCCATCACAGTAGACCAGAGGGTTCTCTGCCCAGCCGCGTTCATCAGAACAGACGCAGCAGCCGCCCACCATCTCCTTCATTCTTCCATAAGTTTCTTTTTTGCTGATTTCCCACCCCACCACCCCCTTGTTGTGTTACTGCTGGCGCGTCTGTTTCCAAGCACGCATTTACTCCTCGTCCTTTTCTTCCTCTTCTTGATCTCGGGCCTTCTCTCCTCCCCCGACCCGCCTTGATATGTAAAAGATATGCCCCCACACAATCCGCTATGACGGGGAAGAAGGCAGAAGGCTCGGACGCCTCCCCCCCGGACGAAAATGCCACATTGTTATTTGCAAAGGGGAGCTTGGCGGCATCTCTGGCGCTGAGCTCGGGCAGACGCGGTGGCTGGTCCCCAGGCACACCGACACACTCACCGACACCCGACGCTCACGCGCGCACACACGCACACAACGTCGCCCTGGCTGCTTGCTGCCGACCGCGCAGCAATTATGGTTCTGAAGTCTTAGTTTCGGGGACAGCCGGCCGGGGCGCGCTGGAATGTAGGGGTGTGGGACCTTTTATTCGGCTTTATTGCTGCCTTTCTCTTCCCCCATTTGCACCCCGCGACCCGCTTTTCTGTGACCATGCCGAAGGGGAGGGGGGGGGCTGCTATTTGTTTCTTTTTCCGGCTTCCTCAAGGCAAGGAGGGGGAGAAGGAGTTAGCATCTAAAGTACGGGAATACTTTCCCTCCCTTTCTCTCTCTTCCGTTTTCCCTCTCTTGTTTATTGTCCAATATGGGGCAATAGACGAGGGAAAAAGAAGAAAAGCGGGGGGGAAGGAGGAGGAATATTACAGGAGGAATATTACACTCGCTTAAAAACCTATTATCTAACGATTGACAGATAAAAGCGTCATCAGCGCCACCTTTTGGCCAAAGCAGCGAATAAACAAATCTTTACGGGGGAGGGGGAAAGGAAAGAACGCGTTAGTTTATATCAATCAATTATAATTTATTTTTGCAACCCATAGGGTATAACATCTACGTTTATACAATGTGCAATAAAACAGAAAACTGTAATTAATAAACACAGTTTAAAATGATATAACATCTGGCTGATAGCCATTCAAAAAAAAATATGAACCAAATGTATAAACATCCCAAAACAGACAAAATTTGAGATAGCTGTGTTGAATCACAAGGAAATATCAAGGAAATTAGAGATACACTTCACTAGGACTAATCAAAATGTCAAAGTAAATTTTTTATAAGTAAATATCTGGCTGAATTCTCACTTTCATTTTGGTTTATATATTGGCTGAAAATTCAGGAAAGTAAATTAGACCAATATGTTGGAGTAGGCATTGGATGAGGTAAAAGATATGTCTTGGCATCTGGGCAGTTGCTCTAAAATGAAATTATGTGAGAGAAAAATGGGAGAGAGAAAATATTAATTCAATCTTGTCCTGGATCTGGATTCTTCTTAAGCATCTATTTGCAGTAGAATAAAATTGATGAGATTTTTGCAAAGAAAGATAAGCGGTGACATGACAGCAGTTTGTAAATCTTTCATGATGAAAAGAAACATGTTATTTTTCCATTTCTTACAACACTAGAATTCAAGTTGCCTGGTAAAAATAAGGAAAGATTAAGAACTGGTGGAAGGAAGTATTTATTGGTGCAACATAAAGTTAAATGATGGAATTTCCCAGCATCAGATTTCATTGTGTCACCCATTTAGATGGTTTTTAAAAAGGACTAATCAAATGTGTGAGGGATGGAATTATTGGTCACTTTTATGGTTCTTTCCCTTCTAATGAACAAAAATACTATCCATTGAGTTTGTAGGAAACTGTATTGCTATGAAACTCACTGCCTCCACTACAGATTCTTAGCTTGCCTGCTGTTCTGGCTTACTGTTGAAATAGTGCTGTTCTGATTACATGTGTAGCACATAATAAGCAAAATGATTGGTTGATTACTCGTTTTACTGTTCTTCTAAGCTTGTCATCAATAATCACAACCTTGTACTAGAAACAGAGCAGGTCTGACTGTAAATTGCATGCATCATCATTATGCTTTTTCTCATGCTGTTCCTCATAAAAAAATGATTGGCATCACAACGACAGTGAGTCACAGGCAGCACTTTATTTAGAATTTGGCAACAAATGCCAACTTCCCAGATACCTCCACATTTTGTTCAAAAAGCAGTTGGGAGGTGTGTGGGGTTAGTCATATCATCTCACTATTATGTTATGCTACCTTGCTTTCAAACAGCAAGGACATAGGGTCAAAGTACTTATTATGCTGTCAGTTGAACTAAAGCACAATTTTGACTTACTCTGCATCATTTTAATTTACTAGCCACTGTTTTTTTTTTCCCCCATCACTCTGTAGTGCAGTGGTCCTCAAACTTTTGGGCACCGGGAACTGTGGTTCTGTGGAGAGAGGTTTTTCTGCGGACCGGAGGGGGCATGGAATTGTGTGCTGCCTGCTTTGCTAGTTTGTACATCCTAGTTGCTGGCATGCCGCAGACTGATGCCTGACCACAAACCGGGAATTGGGATCTCTGCTGTAGTGGATGTGAAATGGCACACACACACACACACCCCTGAAAGGAAAGCTTTTGCATAAAGGTGGACAGAGAAGCAAAAAGGGGATCCCTTTGCTGTGCTAAAAAATACAGATTCAAAAGAAACCACCAAATATCTTCTATGCTTTGTCAGGCAGAAATGGAGTCAGATAGTTAGAAAACCACTTATTGGCAGTTTCAGCTGGTAGTCACATCTTTGGTCCCTGGTCAACTTCAGCTGCATTGCTTTGTCAAAGAACTGGGCACATCACACTGAGAAGGCAATGTGAGAATAATAGCAGCTGAAATTGACCAAGGACTGAAGATGTGATTATGAGCTGAAACTACCAATAAGCACTTCTCTAATCATCTGCTTCCAGTTCTGACATAATGCCTGACAAAGCATAGAAGATATTTCATAGCTTTTGGCTGTTGTTGAATACTATCAGTTTAATGGGAGAAATGCTACTTTTAGCAATGGTATGTATACCTAGAGACAGCTCATGAGAATGAAGTGAAGACAAAGCAAATAATAGCACATCTTAATATGCTACTTAATGTTTCTTAAAATGAATATAAAGATAAAACCAGAGACCTTTTTAAGGCTTAATACAGGGTTCTTCAAACTTGACCACTTTAAGACTTGTGGACTTCAACTCCCAAAATTCCTCTTCCAGTCATATTAGCTCAGGAATTCTGGGAGTTGAATTCCACAAGTCCTAAACTTGCCAAGTTTGAAGACCCTTGGCTAATAGATAAAGAATCTGGAACCTTGATTTTATATATGCTAATAGCAACAATTTATGCACAAAAATGGAAGGATACTTTGATTCCCACAATGGACGAATGGCTGTAAAAGTTGATGGAATTAGCAGAGATAGCTAAATCGACTGCTTTGACTAAAGAAAAGAACACAATTAATTTGTTTCTACTTGGAAACCACTTTTGGATTTTGTGCTTGAGGTAGAAAAAAATTGAAATTTGATTTTGGGTTTTGCTGATTAGATAGGTTTTCTATTATATCCTAATATTTATTTATATTTCTGATTTTATATTTTGATAAACAAATAAAAGCATTTGAACAAAGTATAATATAACTTATTTCATGTGGCTGCCCAGTATATCTTTGACAGGTGAAGCACTCAAGTTAATCAAGAAGTCTTTTGCTACCTTTCCTAATTAGTTTTAATTAGGAAGCAACATCATCCTCTCTATTTTTGCACCTGCTATATTTTCAATTTATTTCATGTATCTGATTACAAAAGCCTTTGTTTCCAAGAATCAATGCAAGGACTTGAGATAACACAGTGCAGGAGGTATAAGGGATAGACCTAATAAGATCGAAATCTTCAATTAGCCATAAAGCTCATAGGGTATTTCCTTTCCTCTCTTGAATCATAAAGTTTTGATGAAGATAAGATGAATTGTGTAAGCCATTTCATTCTCTTGGAAAAAAGGAAATATCTAACTATAACAATAAATGAATAGATAATGCACCTTGATATTATCAGGTAATTTTAGATTTGGAGTTAATAGTCATAAAGGACTGAGCTAATGTTTTTAGATAAGTGTTTTATGTTGGTTCATTCCTCGTACATTTCGTGGTCTCATTTTTTCTTCATTCTGCTAAGTAGAGCTCTTTGATTTTTTAATGTAAAACCCGGTTTTGACTTCCGTATATGTGTGCATGCATGCATGCACGGACATATGTGCTTTCAAGTCAGTGTTGAATCATGATGACTGCCTGGACTAGTCCCTGCAACCTCCTGGCAATTTTTTTCAGAAATTATCTGTCATTACCTGCTTCCTAGAGCTGAGAGAGTGTGACTGGTCATTTAGTTGGCTTTATGCCTAAGGTAGGACTAGAACTTCTGTTCTCCTGGGTTCTGACCTGAGCAGGCCTTAACCACTACTCCAAACTAGCTTTCTGTTTTGACCGTACATTACATTGAATTTGCTATTTTTACATTTACTTGCATGCTTCACACTTGTCATGTCTTATTCATCAGCAGCTTACAATTCAAAAGGTTTGCCATCAATCAGTCCAGCTACAAAGAAATACTTAACTTTTTAGCAACCTCTTAAGATATTTGACAGTGGAATGAATGTATGCAACTCCTCCTCTTTATGTTGCCATGGAAGGAAAAGCTTGGTTTATCACTTATGAATTCCATTGTATTGCATTTGTTTAGAGAGTCTCTACACTTTTGCTCAGATATTCTGTTCTATATTCTGAATAGTTACAAAGAGACTATTTTTGGTGATGGCACTCTAGTTATGCAAAGACATTTCAGAAAAGCTCATCTTTTTGAATATGAACCTTATACAATTTTACTCATTTAGTAATGCTCCTTCCTGTTTGATTTCTAAGCTGAGCTGCTAATTTCTTAATCTTCTTTGAAGAAATCTTTTAATGATGCACTACATTATTTGTGATTTTCTCTTATGAATTTTCACATTTGTAACACTATTTGTTGTATGCTGCAGTTGATGCATTTGATTACTTTTAATTGTAAACTGCATTAGGTATTCCCGGAGTGGCAGTCTTACAAGTTTACTGCATTATTAAGAGATGTCATCTTATTATTGTGGGCATATGGAGGGCATAAGTCTTCAATAAACTAAGGATTATGCTGGTGGGATCTCCCAAGCCAGACAAGCTTTAAATGAGATAATTGAACTAAGGACATAATCATTGTCATTATTATGAACATCATTACAAACATCAAAAATTATCTACCTAATTATGGTACATATCCAATGAGTTTACATTCCTGATTTACAGATATCCTAAATCTCACATTTGCATGCTTTAGTGGAGCTTGCTCCTATTCCAAACTTTCAACATTACTAAATTTTGATATATGAAAGTCTTTTGGTATACTGGTTAAGGTACCAGGCTAGGAACTGGGAGACTATGAATTCTAACCTTGCATTAATCACAAAGCCAGCTGGGTGACCTTGCGCCAGTCACACCTCTCAGCCCAAGGAAGGAGGCAATGGGAAACCACTTCTGAAAAACCTTGCTAACTTCAGGGACTGGTCCAGGCAGTTGCCAGAAATCAATACTGATCTTGAGGCACAAACAACAACAACAAACAAATGTCAAAAGAAGACCCTTACTGGAAATGAGCAAAGGTGGGAAATCTAAGTTACAGCCATAGATGTTTGAAACAAGCCACAATAATATCATTATTCATATCATTTGTCTAATGATATCATGGTCCTAGGGGCATAATTTGCCTCTCCCTAAAAATGCCAATTGGACTTCTAATGATGAGTAGCCACAGTGAATCTATTCCATGAAAAAATGTTGTGCCTCAGATAAGAAAATTCTTCATTCAATACTTCAATTGGGTACACTAGCTCAATTCACACGGGTAACTCAAAGCTAAGTAAAACTGCTATCAACTGACCGATTCTCAGGCCTATGATGAAAGAAATTATAGAATGTTCCATAATTGTATTTTAATTCTATGGCACTATAAGCATATTCCTACAATTGTGATAAGATTTTGCCATTTACCAGCAACACTTTTCATTAAGAGTTAGGCAACACAGACATTGCAGATTATCACCTTTCTAATATACATAACATGTACACATACACATTCACACTTTCTTTGATCTTTTTAAAACTCTTCCTGCTTTTATATCAGAAAAAAGGCTTTTCCAAATGGTCCAATAACCACAAGTTTAGGATCTTTTGTGCTGCACCTGTCCAAGCGTTGCATCAAGGGACAAGAAGGCAGAAATTCCCTGCTGGGATTCTGTCTCCTCTACTGCATTTCTTTGAAAGTCACAGGCAGATGATATATAGGCTGATGCCTACCACATTGCTGAAAATACTCTTGGCTTTACTGCACGTTAGGAAAGTAGAGGCTTTAGTTTTTTGTTTTTGTTTTAATTTGTTAACATTTAGTGACAAAGTTTTAAAACATAAAAATGTATTTTTTAATCACTGTTTAACTAAAAAAACAACTAAAGCTTTATTCAGCTCTTAGACAAAAGGAGAAAAAAAGCAGGATTCCGAAGATCAGCTTTCCATCTGGCTGCACAAAAAGACACTTGGACTTGAACTGTGAGTTTGCCTTTTGAGGGATTAAATTCCAATTTACATAATTCATCCCCCCCTTCTTCTGGTGAGAGAAGGGCATACAAAAAGAGAAAGTATGGAGGCAGGGAAGAAAAGGACAACTGGGAAAAATATATTATTACATTTGGAATTTTGAATGAAATGAGCATGGACACTGCTTAAGAGACACCACCGGTAATCTGCCATTAAAAAAAAAGGTACCTTAACCTGGTACCTTAACCAGTATACCAAAAAAAAAGAATAATGTACTCATTATTCAGATAGAAAGTATTGTTTTCCTCCTTGTGCATAAATTTTTTCTATACTATTTGACACTATTAAAGTGTTTTGTACACTGCCTTAAATGTTTGGAGTGACATATGTTTATAAATTGATTTAAATATATAGATATTACTAGGCCAACTATATACAGTTGAAGGGCCATTTTCATTGTGTTTGTCAACCAAGTGTACATTTGATTTCACCTGGACATTTATTTATGCATTAGATTTGGATCCTGCCTTTATTAGTCTATGAATTACTCAAAACAATCTAACTTTGATGATACTAGGAATAGAGAGACATAGTTAAACGTTGCACTCCTGTGGCTAGTATCATAGGTGAAAACAAGAGTAGCAATATTCTCCGTGGGCCAAAATATCCTGAAGTCCCTGGATCTGGTAACTATAAATTTAAGCCTTACCTTCAGAATGTAGAATACTTTATTGGCCAAGTGTGATTGGACACACAAGGAATTTGTCTTGGTGTAAATACTCTCAGTATACATAAAGAAAAGGTACATTCGTTAAGAATCAAGAATCATAACGTACAACACTTAATGATAGTCATAGGGTACGATCAACAATCATACTAGGAAACAGTCAATATAAATTGTAAGGATACAAGTAACAAAGTTACAGTCCTACAATCACAAGTGTGAGGGGATGGGTGATAAGGAGTGATGAGAAGATTAATAGTAGTAGTAGTGCAGACTTTGTAAATAGTTGAACAGTGTTGAGGGAATTATTTGTTTAGCAGAGTGATGGCTTTCAGGAAAAAACTGTTCTTTCTGGTGTGCAGTGCTCTATAGCGTCATTTTGAGGGAAGGAGTTGAAACAGTTTATGTCCCGGATGTGAGGGGTCTGTAAATATTTTCACAGCCCTCTTTTTGACTCGTGCAGTATACAGGTCCTCAATTGAACGCAGGTGGGCAGTAATTGTTTTTTCTGCAGTCCTAATTATCCTCTGAAGTCTGTGTCTGTCCTGTTGGATTGCAGAGCCAAACCAGACAGTTATAGAGGTGCAGATGATAGACTCAATAATTCCTCTGTAGAACTGGATCAGCAGCTCCTTGGCAGTTTGGTGCAGAAAGAACATTCTGTGTTGTGTTTTTTGATGATGTTTTTGATGTTAACTTCAGTTTGGGGCCTTTTACTGACAACTGCCATTAAGAGCACTGTTGCTACTAATATCATGTCTGTCAAGCTCCCTGGGTATAACTATGACCTCTGTAGCTATCTATCCCAGGTGGTGCAGAGGAAACAATGCCAGCTACTCTCTACGAATGATTTCAAAGGGTTAGGAGTGAGTAAACGAGAAGAAGGAAGCTGAATTCTACGTTGCTATCTATTTGTGGTGAAAGCGCAAATTGGATACCAATTCAAATATTGTAAAATTTTATGTCTTCTTATACGTTTCAGGAATGACAATAGAATAAGGGGAAAACTCCCAACTGATACATAGAATTGATATCGCAGAACACTGGGTGGGGTCAATGGATAGTCGTGTCATTTGGGGTCAAGAGAAAGGCCATATTTCACTAAACATCCTAGCATGCTGTAACTAATTTCCCTGTGGTAGCCAGAAGAAAAAATTCCAAAATTTGTAGTTTATTGGGATCTTTATTCAATCAACTTGAAGTTGCAAACATATTAGTTTGTATAGGATAAAAGAGTAAAGTGTAAAATTGTCCATATATCATTTTTCACTCTTATAGGACCTCATATTCAGAATTTAATGCTCAGTTATTCATTCATAACAATATAGATTAGATTTCATCTGTGAAATATCTTTGTCCAATAAGTCAAGTTTCTAGAATCTGTCATGAACATGTTAAATCTATTCCTGATAAACTCAACAGTAGTTTGCTAAGGCCATTGTTTGGTTGTTTTCCCCATTAAAAGAATCATGTACCTGCCAAACATACCTTTACATGCATATAATAATGTAAAACTCTTAGATGTAACTCAGTCTAGATTTCCAGCAGTGCTATTCTGGGTATCTTCTTCTATTTCAGTTCAACAATTCACTCAGAAATTGGAGTGATTCCACTGGAGTTAAAGGTCTCCCTGTATCAGCTAGTTTAGAAAGCAAATATGGCAGTGGTGGGATTCAAAAAATCCTGCTACCGGTTCTGTGGGCGTGGCTTGTTTGGTGGGCATGGCTTGGTGGTCATGTGACTGGGTGGGCATGGCCAACTCGGCAAGGTGGTGCGGCACCTTGCTGTGAGGGACGTCAAGTTGGCTGTGCCCACTCAGTCACATGACCGATGCTGTAGAGACAGGGTGATTACCTTCGTACCTTCCCCCCGCCCCTCCGTCCTTGGGCTGACAAAAAAAAAAGCCCAACTAAAGATTGCAACTGCCTGCCGAGTCTGCCTGCCAAATGGGTTTTGTTTTGGGGTGGTTTTTGTTTTGTTTTTTGTCAGAAGCCTCTCAGAGATAGATTTGCACCACCAAATCTTACTGTACCTTGTTACTGTGATGCTGCCTATTGCTGCTTCAGGTGCTGCTGTGGCTGGCTGCCCAAGTAAAGAACTGCACTGGCTCAGGGTGACTGCGAGGAGAAAGAGGGGAAGCCAGGGCACTTCCCCTATAGCAGCCAACTTCACTCTCTCTCACTCCAGTTAGGTGCTCCCAGCGTTGCACAAGGAACGTGAAAGGAGGCATACACCGCACGGACGCATTTTAAAAGTCAGAGAACTTTGCCCAAGACTTCTTGTGTATTCAGGGGCTACACCTCTCCGAATGATGAGTTGGCAGTGATTTAACAATACGTCCTCCAGCTCTTAAAGATCGACTTTAAGAGCACCCCCTTGGAAGAAGCTGAGAACTGAGAGCAAAAGTAGTGGCAGTGGGTGTGACAGGGGCATGTGATGTTCCCTCTGCTGTCCCCTCCCGGGTGATAACCAGGGCTTTGGAACCTCCTCTTTTCCTCAGAGGCACAGTGTTTGCCTCCTTCACACTCCTTGTGGAGGGACACACGCGCACCTGTCATGCCCGTTGCCACTGCTTTTGCTCTCTGTTCTCAGCTTCTTCCATGGGGACGCACCTAAAGTCAATCTTTAAGTGGTCCCGTACATCCTGCCTGGTGCCCGTCCTCCTGCAGCACACTTTCTTTCTTCTCCCGGAAGACACACCTCTTCCAGCCTGGCCCAGCCTGGCCCAGCCTGACCCAGCCCAGCCCGGCCAGCCAGCAGGTGCAGGGGTGGATGTCCCAGGGCTTCTCACCCCCTTTGTCACAAGATGTCTGCAGCTGCTGCATGCTTTATTTGGTTCGGCTGGAGTCCAGCCCCACCCAAAAAAGCATGCCTTGTTCTATGTGTCGATCCTGGCAAGTCCGAGCAACCAGCGCATAGAACAGGGTGGTGTTGGACCATTAGAGAAGCAGAACGAAGACAGAGATCAGTAACTTTTGCTGCAAGAAGCCTGCAACTGACGTGTGTTCTCCAGCCCCACCGAAAAAAGCGCAACATGCGCCAGCCCATTGGAGAAGCAGAGCGGCAGCTACAGGGTTCTCACAGCAAAAAAGGGGCGGATGGAGGAGACTCTTTGCACTGAAAAAGAGGTGGCTGGAGGTGGCAGTGTGCATGTGCAGCAGCCCCAGGACATCTGCCCGAGCTGCACCGCGGCTGCCATGTGGTAGGGAGAGCTAGGAGAGCGACAGGGGCAAGTGAGCAACTGGGCAACCAGGTTGGGGGAGTGGCGAGCCAGGGGTCACCACCAATTCAGTGGCCTACGCCAAACCACTACTAGTTCCCCTGAACCGGTACAAACCGATTGAACATGACCTGTGCAGTATGGTATATCAGTTAAGACCAGGGGTGGGATTCAAATTTCTTAACAACCGGTTCTGTGGGTGTAGCCTAATTTGTGGGTGTGACTTGGTGGTCATGTGACTGGCTGGGCTTGTATGTAAATATTATAAATATTGATGTAAATATTGAATTTTTATAAAAAAAGAGCAACTTTTACCCAAAATCAGACAAAGCAGTCAGGCAGATTGAATTGCTCACAGAATCACAGATTCACTTAGAGATCTATCTTTCTGCCATCTGCTACTGAGTCTGCATTGAAAAATAGAAGCTTCAGTCCTAAGGATGGTTCAGCTCTGCTTTTAGATTAGCTAGAAAGCAAGAAATGCAACGATTTCCTGTTTTCTAACTAATCTAAATCTCCCGGCAAAGCAGGACAGATGGTTGGGAAGAAAAAAAGGAAAAATAGCAATTTAGCAGGCAAGTTTGATGGTGCACATGCCAGGTAAGTAATGAGTGGGTGGGGCAGGGCAGGGCAGGGCCAGCCAGTGGCACAATTTGCTGATTTTCCGGCAGGTAGAATCCCACCCCTGGTGAGAGTGCATTTTGCACGCATTGTAGACCATTTCCAAAAAAACCTCAGCTGTGCCACCCAGACAGCTGACAAGCGTTGTGTGCGGGTGCACAGTGTTTCAAACTCCTTTCCTTTCCTACTTTTTCAACGTCAGCTGTGACGCACAAAGCAGCTGAGGTTGAAAAAGCAGGAAATAAAGGACAGCGAAGAGTCCATGTGAGCGGGGGGGTCAAACAGAGCAGCAGACACTGAACCGTTTCGGTGTGGGCTGCTCTTCAGAGCTACTGGTTCTATAGAACCGGGACAAACTGGTAGCATCCCACCCCCGGTTAAGACAGAGGTCTCCAAACTTGTCAACTTTAACACTTGTGGACTTCAATTCCCAGAATTCTTCAGCCACCATGCTGCCTGACAAATTCTGGGAGTGGAAGTCCACAAGTCTTAAAGTTGCTAAGTTTGGAGACCCTGGGTTAAAGTATTAGGCCATAAACCAAAAGACATGGGTTTTGGTCTTGCCATAGGCAAAAGGCCAGCTGGGAGACTTTGGCCCAGTCACTTCTCCAGTCCTAGGAAGCAGGCAGTGGTAAACTATTTACAAATAACTTGCCAAGGAAAATGCATATCCAGGCAGTCACCAGGAATCAACCCTGACTCAAAGGCATCAAAACAAACAAACACCCCCCCCACCCCCATCTCCTGGTTTAAGCTTTATTTTTTTCAGCGATTCTCTGCCAACCTTGAATATTTTTTTAATTAGTAATAATTTTTCTCTTCCTGGAAAACTAGTATCTAGAAAGTTCCTATGTCAATGCAGCTTCATGTCAAGCTCTGCAGACCAAAGAGTCATTAAGATCTAGACTCCAGCTATGATCTGACAATTGATGTTCAGTATAACAGATCAGATTGACCTTGGTAACTTACACTGGAGGGATACATTCTTCACATCATCAAAATTACTTATTTAGTATTCTCTGTCCTATATATTGGAGAACTTCCTTTGCCACATTTTAATGTCTTGCTGCCCGTGATATTGGAGGGAAGATATAATGGTAACTCTTTTTAGAACGAATTTGCCTTTGTGATTTTGAGGAATCTGAAATTCTAGCCCAGTAGTTCCCAAAGTGGGTGGTACCACCCCTGGGGATGGTGGGATGCCTTAGAGGGGCACTGAGAGGCAAGGGGGTGGCCGGGGGGTGCTAGGAGGCGGCTGGAGGGCGCTGGAGGTGAGCAGCAGGGCACAATTCAGGGGTGAGAAAAAATCCTGCCACCGCCATGTTCAAGGAGAGTCCCCACAGGATCACCCCATTGACTTGCATGCTCTGGTGCAAGGAGATCAATGGCATGATCCTGGGCACCTCACCCCAAATGCAGCATTAGGAGAGCAAAGCCAGAGTGGCTTTGCTCTCCTTTTCAAAACATCCCATTGCCGCCATGTTTGGGGCGGCGGGTCCTTGCCCCAAATGCAGCGTTGGGAAAGGAGAGCAAAGCCACTCTGGCTTTGCTCTCCTTTTCAAACCTCCCACTGCCGCTGTGTTCGGGATGGTGAGGCCTCCCCCCGAACGCAGCATTGGGAAAGAGAGCAAAGCCAGAGTGAGCAAAAAGCCAGAGTGGCTTTGCTCTCCTTTTCAAACATCCCGCCGCCGCCGCATTCAGGGCCAGGTCCTGAAGGATCACCCCATTGACTTGCACGTTCTGGTGCAAAAGGCTCAATGGGCTGATCCTGCGGGGCCTCGTCCCGAACGCAGCATTGGAAAAGGAGAGTAAAGCCAGAGTGGCTTTGCTCTCCTTTTCAAACATCCCATTGCTGCCGCATTCGGGGCGAAGCCCTGCAGGTCCACCCCATTGAGCCCCTTGCACCAGAGGCACCTGCCCAAGCAAGTCCGAACGGAGTGGTGTACGAAGTCAATGGGGTGAGCCTGAGAGAGAGAAAGAGAGAGGAAGAGAGAGAGTGAGAAAGAAAGAAGGAAGAAGAGAAAGGGAAAAGACAAAGAAAGAAAGAAAGAAAGAAAGAAAGAAAGAAAGAAAGAAAGAAAGAAA
>NW_020769357.1:7817757-7851409 GCF_900518735.1 Pseudonaja textilis | reverse complement strand
AGAAAGAAAGAAAGAAAGAAAGAAAGAAAGAAAGAAAGAAAGAAAGATGGGATAGGGTAGGGTGGTGTGGGCTGATAAAACTGTACAAACTAGTGACTGAACCAGGGCATGCATATTTTTTTTAGGCAAAACAAAAAACAAAAAACCAGCCTTGGTTCTCAGCTTCTTTTCATTTCTTAGAATCTACGCAACCTCTAAAAGTTTTCACTGACAAATTGAAACAGGAAAAGATTGATGGTTTGAAGGTGGGGTAGTAGAGTATATTTGCATCTCTCTTTGTGCATACACAACACTCAGAGAGATTCATCCTAAAGCCTCAGAAAGAACATTTTGCCTACTTGTGTGGTTTTGCAGAATGGGGGATGGGGAAATAAAGAGCGGATGTGGCAAAGTGATCAGGTGGTTATGAGCTGCCTATTGAAGACTGATTAATGGAACATCAGTAAAGAGCTTTTTAACTTTTATATTTCACTAACAAAAATGCCTATTAACATAATGTTGCAGGAAAGTCTGGGAAGAATATAGTTCTGAATATGCTTTGCATGAAAAGATCTCAAGTTCAGTCAAGATTTTCAGGGTAGAATGAGAAGAAAACCTATTCAAATCTCAAAAGAAGGCAGAACAGGAGTACAAATCAATATAGGCAAGGAAATGGTAAGAAAACATTTATCAGCTCTGAATGAGTCCATATTGCCAGGACCAGATGGTTTACTTCGTAGGGTTCTGAAAGAACTGGCAGACATGATAACTTCTGGAGTACTAGGAAACTACAGGAAGACTGGAAAAGGGCTGATATGGTTCCAATCTTCAGGAAAAAATGGATCCAGGAGACTACAGACCAATCAGACATCACTACTTGGTAAATTCCTGCAAAAGACAATCAAGCAGGATAATTAAGCAAGATTTGCAAACACCTAGAAAGAAGCAAAGCTATTTTCAGAAGCCAACGGGGATTTGTTAAAAACATCATGATCATGTCAGGCAAACTTTATTGCCTTTTTTGACAAAGGGACTAAAATAGTGGGTCAGGGAAATACTGTAGACATAATTTTCTTAGACTTCTGTAAAACATTTGACAGAGTAGATCAAAGCCTACTTTTTGGTATGATAGAAAAATATGGGATAGACAATATCATTACCAGATAGATTTACAACTAACTGACCAACTGCACTCAATTTCTAATCCTCAATGGAGCTACATCTTAAATGAAGGAAAGTATGCAGCGGGGTACCTCGAGGTTTTGTTTTAGGCCCAGTATACATCAATACCTCCATGGATGGATTAGATGAGAGGATAGAAGGGGAACACTTCAAATTTGCAGTTGACTGCAAAACTGGGAAGGGGAGGGAGCGATAAACAGCCAACTTCAGAGGATAGGGTCAACATGCAAAAGAATCTTGACAGACAATGAGCCTTAATGTAATTCAATGGTAAGAAAAATAAGATATTACACTTAGTCAAGAATAATCAAATGCACAGCCATAGAATAGGTGGTACCTGGTTCAACAGCAGTTGACTGGGAGAGGGAGAGGGATCTAGGCATCTTAGTTGATAATTACTTAAATATGAGACAACAATGTGCTGCAGCCACCAATGCAATCCTAGGCTGCACCAACAAGCAATAGTATTGTTTTAAATTGCACTGATACGACCACCATTGGAATACTCTGTCCAGTTCTGGTCACCACAATATAAAAAAAGATGTTGAGACCTAGGAAGGATGCAAAGAAGAGCAACAAAGGTGATAACTAGTCTGGAGGCTAAACTATACAATGAATTGTTGGGAAAACTAGGTATGTCCAGTTCAACAAAGAGAAGAACTAGGGGTAACATTCTTCCTATATTTGAGGGGCTATTACAGAGACCTCCAAAGGCCCTGAGGAGTGGAAGATTACTCAAGGAATACTTGGAGTACTATTACTCAAGGAGAAGATTGTTAAAAAAGAGATCCAACCTAAAAATAAAGAGAAATTTCCTGACAATGAGAGCAATTCATCAGTGGAACTATCTGCCTCCAGAAGTTTGTGGATGTTCCATCGCAGGAGGATTTTAAGAAGAGATTGTATAATCATTTGTCCAGAATGGTATAAGGTCTCTTGCTCAAGCACAGAGTTGGACTAGAACGGCGGTTGCCTACCGGTAGGCTGCAGCCCACTGGTGGGCCATGAGAAAATTTTGGTGGCCCGCAGCATGCTGAGGTGGGGAGGTGGGACAATCCTGCAGTCTCCCTAGCAAACCTGTGTCATGACTGCTGCCTTCTGCCTCAGGGCATCGAGGAGGCCGAGCAGCAGCGGGAAGAGTGTGGACCTCCTGAGCCGCAGGAAGCAGGTCTGCTCAGGCGAAGATGTTGTGAGGGGAAGGCTCAACCCTTTCTTCCTCCTTGCCAGCAGGAAGGAGGAGGCTTGTTAGGGGCCAGGGGGGCAGTAAGCGCTTTGCATGTGAACGCTTCTGGCAAGGAGGAAGAGAAGCTCCGGGGGGGGGGGGGGCCCCGAAGATTGTGCCCTCCCCCCGCAGGCCAGGAAACACCCAGGAAGGGCTCTGATGCCACAATCTCCTGTGCCCTTGCCTTCAGGAGCTTCTCATTTTCCTCGCCAGAAGCGCTCACATGCTCAGTGGGAAGGAGGAGGCTTATCAGGGGCCAGAGAGGCAGTGAGCACTTTGCGTGTGAGCACTTCTGGAGAGGAGGAAGAGCAGCTCCTAAGGGGGGGGAGCCTTCCCTTTGCAACATCTTCCCCTGAGGGCATCGTGGGCAGCTGCTAAACCTCGGTGCACAGAGACAAGAGGCAGGATGTAACACCAGTTCAGATGTTCTTTTTCCCCCACCCCCACCCCCTCACAGGCCAGGCCTATGCTGCGATCTCCCGCACATGAGTCCATCCGCCGCCTGTTTCCCCACCTTCCCAACAGCCATCTGGTCTTCAGCACATGACTCGTCAGCCCAGAGTGGAGGTTGCCCGCTGTGCTGAACCATGCATGCCTACGCCCATGCCCGCCGCTCTTCCCAGCAGGGCGAAGCGACCTCTCTCGGCTTGGACTCTGGGTTTGTGATTGGTATGTCTTAACCTGAGACCAGGATGATTTCTCCTCGCCCGCAGGACCACCAAGTAGCAGCTACCAGCTCCTTTCTCCACATGCCAAGTTGTACCATGGGAAAGAGCAGCCGGGATATCAGATTAGTTCATAATCACCCTTTCCAGAAAAGGAGGTGCTAGAGGAGGAGGAGGAGGAGGCAGTAGAGGAGAAGCATGCCAGCAGTTAAAGACCCAGGGTGGGGGGAAGGCTTCCAGCTTGGCCCTCCTCCCCCCCCCAACTCCAGGCAGCCACACCTGGCAAAGGAGCGAGAGGGTTCCTCTGATTTGAGGGAGATATGAAATGACAGACCAGATTTGGGAGGGCCTCTGCTTTTCATGTTATATATATTTTTGTTATAATTAAATAAGCATTTTTATATTTAAAATATATATATTTATACATTAAAAATTATTTTTAAATAGTACATTTATATTTAATATAAAAAATAAAACATTTATATTTAATATATTCGCTTTTTTTAAAAAAAATCATATTAATGGTACTCAGGGTTTAAAAGTATGACTATGGTGGTCCCTGAGGTCCAAAATTTTGGCAACCCCTGGACTAGAAGACCTCCAAAGTCCTACCCATTCTTATTCTATATTTCTATGTTCTAAGAGCAAATCATGTGGATGTAATGGATGATTTGGTAAAAACTGCAGGCACCTTTTCTATTGCAGCATGGATCATAGCATATCAACAAGACTTTTGTCAATGCCTGCTTGGTGCTTCCTGTTGAAAACCACTTCCTCAGAGGAAGGCATGGAATCCAGATTATTATTATTATTTATTTCTTCAATTGTATGTAGTTACTCAACAAAACAACACTTGGTAACAGGCAAAAACAATATAAAGCATAACATAAAATATAACCCGACATATAGCTGTAGAAAGATCCAACTAGACTAAACCAAGTAGCAAATCACAGGCTCCCACTAATAATCTTTCCTCTAAGTCCAGGAATACAACCATGTATTAAGAATCTTCCAAAAGGCCTGCAGGGTTAGGGATAATCTGTTCTTAAAGTAGGGACAGCAAGCAAAATGATGACATTTGAGGTCATTATTTGTAACCCAACAAGAAGTGCAGCATGCCTTTTCTGCTGGATGGAATTGGACAGGTAGAAATGGTTCTGCAAATAGTCTGGCCCTATGCCATGAAGAGCTTAAAGATGAGAATCAGCATGGAGCACAGGTATAATATACGCACAAGATGCATCGTTAAGAGCCCACGCTCCCTCATTCTTCACTAACTGCAGCTTCTGAATATTCTTCAAGGATACTTCCACAATGGCCATGTTGCAGTTATCCAAAGGGGAGGTGGCTAAGGCTTCAGTGACCAGTAAGTAGAGCTTCTTGGTTCCAGGAAAGGGTGCAACTGTGGCACAAGATGAGGGGAGTGTTGCTTTTTAGTTGGTAGATGGGAGTTATTAATTAACAACCAAAGAAATACCATTGTTTTGAGAGAGGTATTTAACAACTGTGATGTCTATTTTGTTGTTTAGATTTGTTGATCATTGGGAAACATTTTTATATAAGAACAACAATCTTAGAACTCTTAAATGCTAAAAGATTTATTATGTCTTAAAGTTTCTGGGCTGGAATCCATTTAATCTGATGAGGTGGACTGCAGTTCATGCAAGCTAATGCTAATGGATTTGTCTTTAAGATGCCAACATATTTTCTTACTTTTTGCTGCAACAGGATTATGCAGCTATTATTCTGGAAGCTCTGAATGCCTTTGGAGTAGGGGAAAAGAAAATAGGCTGAAAGGTGCAGCAATTGTAGTTGATGCTCTTGACTCTGTGTGACCTGATGGATATCGTTTTGTCAGGATTATCTGTCTATAGCTGATCTTCTGGGTTCCTTTTTAAAATATTTTTATTAAAGGTTTTAATTATAGTAGTAAAAGGAAATACAAATTAAATTCAGAAAAAGAAATAAAAAGTGCAAAGAGAAAGAAAAAATGTAAACAATTGACTTTCAATCTGCATCATAGCAAGTACAAATAAATTTGATATCATAATTTAATAATTTCTCCTCCCTGATAAGGTTACAAACAAATCTCTTCTTTCCACAACCCATCCCTTATTTACCGGTATATGCAAATCTATAAATAATCAACTTTTCAGTCCTGATGTCAGCAAAAAATCTGTAAGGTGTTACCAGATCTTTAGAAAAAGACATTTCATTTTATCCTTGACCAAATAAACCAATTTTATATTTCTTCCTCTTACTTCTTCAAGTCTTGATTCATTTACATATTATTGTAAGATTTGATTTCTCTTCAATTTTTCTTTCTTTTACTGTAGGAGCTTCTTTGAAGCTTTAGAAAGCTTTTTTCTTAACATCCAATAAAAAGTGATTATCCAGGTCACTGTCTTGGTTTCCCATTTGTATTTTCACTTTGATTTTCAAAATTTTAACAAGCTCTTTTTGTTATCCAGGAAAAAAATCCTTATGAAGCTTCTTTTAGCTTGTTATTTATATTTCCACACTGACTGTCTTCTCTGTCTTATAATCCACAGTTTTTATTATCTAGTATTTCCAATTCAAGAATTCTTGTAACAGTTTTAACATTTTTAGGACATTGTCTATCCAAATGTCAGCCATCATTGTTGATATTTTTGGCATTATAGCTACTAATTTCTGGCCTCATTCTTTGAAAATCTCCTGAAGCATTTCTACTGTTATAGCATTTTTGTCATTTTGCAAGTCTCCACATTAATCACAAATCAAACTTTTTTTCCTTTTCCTTTTCTGCCTGGAATCTTTAGTCCCCTGTATGACCAGTTTTTGAAATCACAAAATCTCAATCTCTGTAATAACTTAAGATAGAGAGAACATTTTGATTCCCACAAAATAGTGTTTATTTGCTTCTAAAATAATATAGTAAAAAGCCTCAGTATTCCAAAATTTTCTTGAACTTTAATTCAAGGCAAGGAAATTAATAACGAAAGGAGGTCTCTGGATGACAATGTTTGCACTCTTACTCTATCAAATTCACACAATCCATGCCATTCTCATTTTATAAACCTCAGTTTGTTGAAGAAATGTAAAAAAACACTACATATCTCACTGATGGTTCTAGCACCCTACAATGAATACTCCAAATCCACTTCTGGCTGTACTTCCGTCGCAGTTGGAGTGAGGTGTGTGATCATCCATGGCTTCACTTTGAGCTCTCCTCATCGGAGAATCCAGGACCACCCTGGAGGGGTGGTGAAGAAAGGGGAAGTGCCTGACAGGGGAGAACTGCATCTCCTCCCTGGCAAGGAAAACCTCCGCTGAAGACAAGCTGTAGTGGCAGTCAAAATGGCTGCCATGAAGACCTAAGTCTGAAAATCTAAGACTGCTGAAGTGAAAAGTCAGTGAATGGTGTGTGAACTGGGTGAAAATACTTCTGAACTCAAAAGGTAACCCCAATAAAAATAACAAGAAAGAGATCTCACAAAGAATGGGACTGGCAGTGATTTTAAAGTTAGAGAAAAATTTGGAAATAATTTAATCTTTAAAATTTAAATGGAAAGGAAATAATTCAAAGAGAAAACTTTTACAAAAAAGAATATAAAATTGGAATTGGTGATTGCACAGGATTTGGCATTGAATAGGCATTATTTAAAATGTTGAAATTGACTGTGAAAAAAATAAAATATTAGCTAACATTTCAAAACGTTGGCAAATTTGATGAGTTTAAAGAAACAGAAAAAACAGCGCCACCTCTTGTTAAAAGAAAAATGCTGTAGATCCTTTAAACTTTATGACCTATTTAAAGTGTGAATTTAAAGGAAAATAAAAGGGACTGTATTACAAGAAGACCCCAGAAAGTAGGAACATTAAATCTAAAATGGTGGAGGAATATATGAAGATACCACTCCTGGAGTTTTGGAAAGGAATAGACTGATTAAATTTGGGATATAAAGACTTAAGCATATTGGACTTATTGATTGAAGAAAGACACTGCAGGACAATTGGATAACTGGATACAAAAATAAAAAGCAAAATGAAAATGTGTGAAATATGCAAAGAAATAATGTTGGAACTTCAAACTATAAAATAAATGATAAACAGAAGCTTGGACGTATGGAATAAAATACAGTACATGGAAGAAAACTTGGAAATGGCGACGCAAACTACAGAAGTACAAGAAATGCAGGAGAAGGAGGAGTTAAATAAAAGAGGAACCAGCAAAACAGAGCAAAGGGAGCAACAAATAAAGCAAAAGGACAAAAAGGAAATCAAATTTAAAATGTTAATGATTGATGTAATAAATTAAGGGGAGAATATTTTGAGGGTAAAGAAACAGGAAAGGAAATTACAGAAAGAAGATTTGGAGAGGACAGGAGTTAAACTAGATAACTGGAAAAAGAAACAGTGGAATACAATAGAGAAAGGAGGAATGAGTAAGACAAAGGGTCAAAAATGATAGAAAATGGAAGGCAAAGCTAGGAACAGAATAAATATAGTAAGGAGAGCAAGAGATGATGGTTGAAAACGGGAAGGATAAGGATTCCACATGAATGGGTGCATTATTAGTTAAGATATATAATTTTTGATTTTGACAAACCTGGAATTAATATTTTATTATAGAATTATTATTAAAGATATATAAAATATAAATTAGAATAAAAATAATGATTAATATCTCAATTGGAATAAATATGAAAACAACATTTTATTATAGGATTGTTATTTAAGATTTATAATTGCTTATGGAATATGTAAAAAAACCAATATGATAATATGGGGAAGGAAATGCCATGTGGAATTTGATGGGGAATATATATGGATATAGTATATGATAATAGATAAAAATGATTATATTCTTATTAGAATATATAATTTGTTAAATGAAAATAAGATGGAAAGTATGATTTGTATAATTTAATTAGAGAGGGATTTTGTTTTAAAAATATAATGGTGGCAAAATTAATATTAAAAAGGGCATAAATACTGGATAATATAAATTAAGATAAATTTGTGAATGATTAATTGGATGATATAATTTGATAAATTTTGCAAATATGATGACTACGAGAATATGTATTAAAAATTATATTAACAATACAGAGATTGATACAAAGTAACATATGAGAAAATTGAATGAAAAAAATTGTAATATGTAATAATATTAAATCAGATAAGAAAGTTAATAGCAGGCCTATGTAATTATGGTCATGTTTACTTTAAAATGTTAAAAGACCTGGAACTACACTGTTCACCCAAAGATGTATTTAAAGAAATAAAAATAAAAAATGTATTGCAAAAAAAAAGAATATTCCAAATCTAGACCCATACAACCTCCAGGTTTCAGAAGCAGCACACAGCACACAAATATCAGTTACCTGGAAGTCATTGTAATTGTTTGTGATATTTTTTTTCTTGCATCTATATCTTCAGCTTTCCAGGGCATTTGTTTGACCAATGAATTTGATATTGGTTTGCAGTGACTCTGCCAAGCAGATAGCCTGCTTGGACATTTTATACAAAGAACAAGACAAGGACTTTTCACCTCCACATTCCATATTTTGTCAATTAGATTTTGTATCCATCAGTGACTACAATTGGCAATGGTGACCAGTGGTTAGGGGTCTAGGATAACTATGAGTCAGATACAGCTGTATCTTCCAAAGTCAACTTCAAGTAGTCTTCCACCTATGACCATAATTGAGCCCCAAATTCCTATTGCTAAGTGAGACCATTGTTAAGTGACTTTTGCCTCGTTTTACAATCTTTGTTGCCACAGTTGTTAAGTGAATTATGGCGGTTGTTAAATTAGTTAACATGGTTCTTAATGAAACTTCCTTTCCCCTTGACTTTGCAAGGATGCATGACCGAAGGCCTCTGCAACTTTAAATCAAATGGGTCAGTTAGCAAGCATCTGAATTTTGATCACATGACTGAGGGGATGCTACAATGGTCATAAGTGTGAAAACCAGTCATAGGTCACTTTTTTCAGTGCTGTTGTAATTTCAAATGGCCACTAAGCCGAACAATTGTAAGTCTACCTATATTTAACCAGAGCTTAGAAATTACTGGTCTTCCAAATGTTTCTGAACTTCCATTCTCGTCTACTAAAAGCTGCTGGCAGGTTTAATTCAATAGTTTCTTTACAGTTTCAAGTTCCTTACCCCTAAGTACAGGATGGCCTACCTGATGTTCCCCAAATGTATTGAACTTCACCTCTTATAATTCCTAGATGACCACCGTGGCTGAAATGGTTGAGCAGGACACTCATATCAAATAAAAAAACAAATGTTGTAGCAAAAAGTATATACATACTAATGTAACTGAAAACTGAAAATCCACAAGCTAAAACTGTAAAACATGCAGTGGTAGAGCTGAGCTACATTTCTTATTCTCAGTCAAGACAACTCCACCATCAAGAAGCTAAGGGGAAAAAAAATAGAGCCATGACTCACCAAAATTCAACAGTCACATTATGCTTCTTCCAGCGGTATAGCAATGTGTGACTAATTTCTGACTAATTATTTTTTCTCTCTCCCAGTAGACTGTAAGTTTCCAGGGTTTGGTAGCTACTCAATTTGAATCGAATTGAGCAGCTGTAATGGGAGGGGAAAATCCCATAAAAATGACTGGGTCGAATAAGGGAAGGTGGGTGGTAACCATTTTGATTCTTAGGAACTTTCGAAGCTTGTATTTCGCGAGGGGTTATTTCAGTTTCGGTGGTGGTGGTTTAAATCCTTAACACTTTTTACCTCCTGCTCTGTTCACACTAAGAAAGATAAAAAAAGTCAAGAACGTGTTTTCTAAATGTTAAAGATACAAACAAAATCAACCAGTGAAAACATACATTTTGTCAAACCCAGGTAGTTATGTCAAAAATGGCAAAACAAAAAGCAATGACCAATAACATAGTTTAAAAAGTCAACTGACAAAAAAACCACAAAACCTACGGGTGTAAATCTACACTGGGATCTTATAAGACAACCTATATGCCACTGAATCCCTTTGATTTAGAGGAAACTAACTTGATCATTATTGAATGCAATAAAAATAAGAACAACTAATTTATCAGGATGCTTAAAACCTTCATTGAATCTAAACATGAATATAATCAATCATTTGTTTTGGCAGTTTTCCCAATTCTGCTGCTCTCTAGATGTGTTAGCTACTAAATGCTATTTATTTAATTCCATTAACAGACATAGCTCAATATAAGTTTAACTGGCTAATTTTCATGTGCTAATTGGACATTTACAGAGAAGCATTTTTTTCCTCCACACATTGCAAAAATTTTCCCTTTCAACTAAATTCTAATATAGTCTTAGGTGTGTGAAAACATTGGGAGCTGTATTAGAGCAATTTGAACTAGTGTTTTAAGAACTGGTCTAGATAGAAACTAGGAGACTGTGAGTTCCTTAAACATGAAAGCTGACTGGGTGATTTTGGGCCAGTCACTCTCCTTCAACCCAACCTATCTAACAGAAAATAGAAAGAGAGAGGAGTATTATGTTTATCACCTTGAATTACTTATAAAGGTAATAAAGATGAAGAAGACAGAAAGAATAAATGAATGAAAGAAAGAATGAAAGAAAAAGAAAGAAAGCTGTATTTCAGAACATCTAGAGAATACCAGGTTAGTGATAGATGTCTTGGCATTACTATTCAAAAGCTTCTATGTACCTATGCTGTATTTTTTCTGTATTTTCAACGATTGCTTATGTATGTATATATGTATATATGTGTGTGTGTGTGTGTGTGTGTGTGTGTGTGTATTCTGAGGTTCTCGCGGGTATTTGTATGTGGATCTTTGGTTGTTCGGGTTTTCTCCCGCGTAAGATTCGAAGTATCTAGGCAACGTTTCGATGAAGTCTCATTCATTATCTTCAGGCTTCTATCTTCGGCTCTGTGCTTCTCAGAGTGATGTGAGCTTACAGAAGACAGAAGCCTGAAGATAATGAATGAGACTTCATCGAAACGTTGCCTAGATACTTCGAATCTTACGCGGGAGAAAACCCGAACAACCAAAGATATAGATAGATAGATAGATAGATAGATAGATAGATAGATAGATAGATAGATATTCTTAAGTTTTCGCAGGTACTTACATGAATGGTATTCAGCTTTGTTTGGATATTTCCCCACGTCATTATAGTTGTGCTTTTAAAGTTGTAGCAACGTTTCAGCCGAATCTCATCTGCCTGGTGGGATTTGAACTGCTGAACTATAGGCAGCTGGCTGCAGAAGTAGCTTGCAGTAGTGCACTCTAACTACTGTGCCACAGAGGCTCCTATCAGTTAGGCAATCCCCAGTGAGAAGGCCCAGCAATGGCTTGTGATCTGTTACCAGGTTGAGGTGCCTTCCATAGAGATAGTTGTGGACGTGTTTCACTTCTGCGACCACAGCCAAAGCTTCCTTATCAAGCTGACTATAATTTCTCTCAGCTGCTGACAGTGTCCTGGAATAAAATGCAATTGGAACCTCTGTTCCATTTGGGAGCCTATGGGTTAGGACTGCTCCTACGCCAAATGGTGAGGCATCAAATGTGAGAACCAGTGGGAGGTTCTCATTGTATTGGATGAGGATGTTTTTTGATGACAGCAGGTTTTTTTACAGCAGCAAACATGGCGGCTTCTTTCCAGCCCTAGGACCATGATGTCTTCTTGTCCAATAGCCAGTGCAGGGGTTCAGCTACTGATGCCTTGTGTGGCAGGAAGACACTACAGAAATTAAGGAGTCCCAAGAATGCCTGGAACTCTGTTTTATTCTTTGGTGTTGGAGCTTTCTGTATGGCTTGGATCTATGCCTTAGTGCAAACCTGAGGCATCTATAAGGTAGCCAAGGAATTCTACCTGGGGCACCACAATTTTACATTTTTCTTTCTTGACCTTGAGGCTTACCTCTTGCAATTGGCTGAGCACCACTCTCAGTCAGTTAAGCAGTTCTTTGTTGTCAGCTGCCAAGATTAGGACATCATTGAAGTATGGCATGACATCTGGAATGCCTTGTAAAAGGCACTCCATGAGGCTCTGGAACAGTCCTGGTGCCACGCTCACCCCGAACTGCAGCCGGTGACATTTAAAAGCTCCATGATGTATAACAATGGTCTGCACCTCTGCTGTGGCATTGTCTACAGGCAATTGTTGGTACACCTGGGCAAGGTCCAGTTTTGCAAAAACTTTGCCTTCGTCCAGGGAGTGCAATAAGTGTTGCACAACTGGTACTGAATAAGCGTTCTGTTGTAGCTCTTTGTTTAGCGTGTCTTTGCAGTCCATGCAAATATGGGTTGAGTTGTCTGGCTTGATAGGTGTCATGATGGGAATCTTCCATTTTCATGATCAACAGGTTCCAAGACTCCTTGAGCAATCAGCTTGTCTAATTACTCATCTACCTTGGAACATAGAGCAAATGGGACCCTGCGTGGCTTCAGGCGTATTGGGGCAACTTGAGGGTCCAAGTTGAAAGAGATGGATGTCCTGGTATACTTGCCCAGATCTCAATTGAAAACATCACTGAACTCCCAGATCAGTCCTCCATGTTGGAGCTACTGATGCAGATCAGGCCTCCATGTTCGAGCTACTGATGGAATTGATGCTGGTAACTCCCAGGCCTAGAGAGGAAAACCAGTCCAGCCCCAAAAGACTTGGCAGGGAGCCATTGACCACAATCAGCCACAGGGCCCTACAAAGTTTTTAAATGAGACCTGGAACATTCCGCCTCCAATGACTGGAATGCTGTTGCCTTGATAGTCTCGAAGGTGGAGGTGCTGACATCTCAGTTGGCTTTTGGAGAGTCTCGGTACCAGTCTTTTAATGGTGTTCCACAATACAGTGGTCATTGATGACATGGTATCTACTTCCAACCGACAAGGGGAACTCTAGATCAGGACTGTCACATGGATTTTCTTTGAATGGATGAGGCAGGATTGCCCGATGAAGGTCTCAGCTTGGCAGGTGCCCTTGGAGACAGCATAGCAGTCTTCCGCTTTCTTCTGTGACTTCTGTTGTGCCCTTTGATGGTAGGGTTGGCTGGCAGGTTGGCTGGTGTAACAGACTTTAACAAAGTGTCCATTTCTATCACACTGTTGACTGTTGGCATTTTAAAATCTGCATTCTGCTCTTGGGTGGTTGCTACAACCCATACAGGCTGTCTGTTTTCTTTTGAAAACTGTGCTTTGCTTCCTTGATGACGTTAGGCTGTAGATGTCATCATCGTCAGTTGACTCTTCCTGCTCTAAATCATCATGTTGGATGGTAACTGCCTTTCTTGAAGATGGTGAGCTATCTGACTTTCGGATTTCCACCTTTGATTGGCTCGACATTTCCATGGCTTTTGCTTCGTTGAGTGCCATCTGTAGATTTAGATTTGGTTTAGCAAGTAGACACTGCTGCAATTTGACATCTCTTACTCCGCAAACTATTCTATCTAATAGAATATTGTCCAAATCTCTAAATTTGCAGTATAAGGCAGCTTTTCTAAGGGCAGCAATGTACTGGTTTATCGATTCACCTTCTGCTTGGTTTCGATAGTGAAATGCAGGTTGATGGGCAATTCTTGATGGTTTGGGTGTGTAGTGCATTCTCAGTTTGCCCTGCAGCATGTCCCAGAGTACCGTCTGAATGGCCACTGGAGTGAGGAGAGCTCTGGTCATCTTGAAAATGTCTGGGCAGCAGTAGCTGACGAACGCTGCCCTCTTTTGATTGTCAGAAATGCTGGAGATATTATTGGCTTTGAGGAAGCACTTGAAGCGCACGATGTAAGAGTCCCATGTTTCATTGGCTGGGTTGAAGGGAGATAACGGCATTAGTGCAGCCATTTCTGGTATACTGATGTGAGCCAGGCAAGCTGAAGCTGGTGTGTTGATGGTCGATAATGGTGCTGCAATGAACGGTAGATTATTCTGACGTTTGGCTCTTTGATGGGACAGCGATCAGGTCTTTTCTGGTCTCAATGTCCATTCGATCCCACCTTCACTGCCAGTGTTGTGTTGTGGGTTTGAATGGAAGAGAAACAAAGTGATCTTCAGCTAAAGCTCTTTATTAACTCAGTGAAACAATAGGGAGCTGTCAGCTCGGCAACCAATCAGTTTAACATCATATAACTTATCTTTCACATAGGCAAGCTGTTAAGGTTTCTAGTATAAAGGATCAGAGGTCAAGGATTTGACATTGCTGGTCATTTCTGGGCTGGATGTACTTTTTCATCTAGTTCTTCACCTGTCCTGCTCAACCTATCCCTTCCATACAAGAAAATGATTATTCGAATGACACTAAATAGAATTTCCTGAAGTATATCAGATATAATAGATGCCTGACTCCATCCTGCAATAGCTTTTCTTCTCCAAGAACTTTATATATAGGGTCTGTCCTGAATAATAGATCTCACAATCCCAGACACACTAGTTATGTTGATTAGTTGAATAGGCCATCAAATAATTCTCGATTCTTAGTTATTATATAGATGTTCACACTGATCATGTGGCTTGATATTAACCCCCCCTCCCCCCCATCTTATTCCATTTAAATTATGGGCATAAGCTGGGTTTCCAAATGAGAAGGGAAGGTATTCACGGTCTGGTATATTTATAGCCAATCACTCTTCCTGGAGCTTAAGATCCCATACATGATACTTCTTCCAGTTTTTTTTCCCAACAACACAATAAAAGGGAATAGGAGAATATGACTAACCCAAAGTTTGAAAGTGGATTTGAATCTTCGCCTTATTCAACATCTTAACTACTCTACTACTACAGGCAGTCCTCAACTTACAACAGTTCATTTAGTGACCATTTGAAGTTACAAGGTACTGAAAAAAAGGAACCCATGATCGTTTTTTCACACTTAGAACTCTTGCAACATTTCCATGGCCACATGATCAAAACTTGGTAACTGACTCATATTTATGATGGTTGCAGTGTTTGCAGTCATGTGATCAACTTTTCTGACAAGCAGTCAGTGGGGAAGTTAGTGTGATGACCCAGGGTGGGATACAAAATAAACAGTCACAAAAAAACAGTTGAAGCCCCTTTTATTTCTTCACTTTTCTTCCAAGCTCCAAATATCCTTGACTGGAGACAAATAAAACCTCCCATACAAGAGTTACAAGAAAGAGGAAATGCCATTTAAATTATAAAAGAGTAAAAATCAACACAAACCAGACAAGATAAAGGCTTGAAGATGTCCACAGATATCAGAACACACACTGGGAAGAATGCCAGATTCAGAGAGGAACAATATACAAGAGATATATCCACACCCATACGCATGTCCGTCCTCTTATCCAGTTGTCACAGCTGCAGCCCATGAAGAGGATCAAGGCCCTCTCCTCCCCAGTAGACCACATTTCTCCCTTATCCTCTCCTCCCTGCGTGCCTGGGTCCTCCTCTGACTGCCCAGCCGACCTCTGCCCTTCCCCAGCCTCCTCCACAACCTCCAGAGCCACACTTCCACTCCCTGTTGGCTGTTCCTCCTCTCCCTCAGAGTCAGTCTCCCCCAGGGGCATGACAGTTAGATTCACTTAACAACTGTGGCGAGAAAGGTAATAAAATGGGGCAAAACTAATTTAATAACTGTATATTCGTGACTCTCCATAAACATTGAACTACATATCCAACTTTATTCAATCTTCAGGCAGTCAAAGTAACAGTTTTTTTTTTCTTCTTCCATTCAATAGTGTCCAAATCTCAGAGACTGTCTGAACAAGTCCCTGCTGATTTCTTGGCAAGACTTTTTAGAAGTGATTTGCCATGTTTCCTTTTTAAGGCTTAGAGAAAGTGACTGGCTCAAGGTCACCTGGCTGGCTTCAAGTCTGAGATAGGATTAGAACTCACGGTCTCTTGGTTTCTAGCCTGATACATTGATCTTTACATCAAACCAAACTATACCAAGTAGCACAAAGTGAAATCTTTGATAAAATCTGAATCTCCTTCTCTCCCTCCCTCCCCACTTCTCTCTTCTCTGTAAAAGTGGCAAATAAACAAAAACTAAACAAGAGGAGGACCCCCAGAACAGCCCGAAAAGAACTAAGAGTTAAATATTTGGCTGGACAGTATGGAAAATTGAAGGCTGAGAGGAAAGTAGAAAGCAGGATTTAAAAAAGAGATTGGCTGACATTGAAAAAATTTCCATTTTTTTTTATCATGTTCTTCTACTGCTCTGATGGATGAATTCAAAGGAGAAATGGTTTGAATCATGACTTTGTAGTGTTTTGATTCCAGGATGAAAAAAAGAGAAAGAAAATTAAATGCAGTCTAGGCAATTCCTGTTTCCTCTTTTTTTTTAATTGTTTCCAGAGGTGGAATTTTGTGGCAGGAAACAGTGACCTCTGCTGGTCATCAATGAGAACTACAGGTCTTCATAAATTTAATTTCCTTCAGTGTTTCCTTTTCTGCTCCTTCAAGCAGGAAGCATCCAATTAGATCTCCCCCTCTATCAATGGTACATATTATTTGTATGGAAACTAGTTATAGCTAGCACTTATTGAGTAAAGGCAGCTAAGGGCAGGCTTTCATTTTTTAAAATTAATTTTTCTCTTTGCATATTTCCCTCCCCCCCTTTTTCTTCTTTGAGAAGGAGCTGATATAGATAATCAGAATTGGAAGGGACCTTATAGGTCATCTAGTCCATCCCCCCGCCCAAGTGGGAGACCCTACACCATTTCTGATAAATGGCAGTCCAATCTCTTCTTGAAAGTCTCAAGTGATGGCGCTCCCACAACTTCCGAGGGCAAACTGTTCCATTGGTTGATTGTTCTCTCTGTCAGAAAGTTTCTCCTTATTTCCAGATTAAATCTCTCCTTGTTCAGTTTCCATGCATTATTCCTTGTCTGGCCTACAGGTGCTTTAGAAAATAGCTTGACCCCTTCCTCTCTGTGGCAGCCCCTCAAATATTGCAAGAGTGCTATCATGTCTCCCCTGGTCCTTCTCTTTACTAGACTAGCCTGCAACCATTCGTTGTATGTTTTAGCCTCCAGTCCCCTAATCATCCTGGTTGCTCTTCTCTGTACTTTTTCTAGAGTCACAACATCTTTTTTATAATGTGGTGACCAAAACTGGATGCAGTACTCTAGGTGTGGTCTTACTAAGGCTTCATATGGTGGTATTAGTAACTCACTTGATCTTGATTGTATCCCTCTGTTAATACAATTTAGGATTGCATTAGCCTTTTCTGGCTGCTGCTGCACACTGCTGGCTCATATTTAGCTGGTTGTCCACTAAGACTCCAAGATCCCTCTCACAGTTACTGCTATTGAGCCTGGCTTCACCCAGTCTTTATGTGTACCCCCAAGGGCCAGGAATTTGACAGCCCTGCCCTAATGTTTCTCAACTTAGCAATTGAAGATTGTAAACTTCAATTTCCAGAATACTCCATCAGCCATACTGACTGGAAATTCTGGGAGTTAAAGTCCACACATCTTAAAATAGCCATGGTTGAAAAATACTGGATTATACTCTTTTTTCCAATGATATTCTTCAAAGATCTCCTTGATTTATTGCAGGGCTCTAGAGATCATGGAGAGAAATATGCCTAAAGTGAAGGGCCTAAGCAAGCAATAGTGCAGCCCAATATTTGGGCCTATTTCATTAGTTCAGTATTTCCCACCCTTGTGAAAGCATCCCTGTTTAAAGTGATTTCCATTCTTTGAGGACAGTATAGATTAGAGAGATTTCTGTTCAGATTGCTATGACAACTTTGCTAGACAATTTGCTGAAAACATCAAAACTAGAACTATGCTTAATGGAAACATCACCAGAAACTGGAATAGTGCCTTGGAAGGTAAAGCGGCATTTTAAACAAATCTGATTCGTATGGTCCTCACAATCACAGTAATTGATATTTTTATTTCACTCTCTAAGTAATGGCAAAAAGAAGATATTAATTTCTGTCTTGCTTTGAAAGTGGAACTGCAGGACTGGGATTCTGCCAGTTCGCACCTATTCGCTAGAACTGGCTGTTAACGTTCTAAGCAGTTCGGAGAACCCGTTGTTAGAAGAAATTACTGGCCTAATCCTGTAAGGAAGGCAGGAAGGAAACATTCTGGTGTTGTTTACAGAAACTGTCTCTCTGTTAACCTTTATTACATTTGTGGCAGGACTAGACTTCCTGTCTCAGGAACTTCTCTGGAGTTATTTTTCCCCTCCTTTGCTGGGACTTTGCTTGTGTGGAGTGACCATTCAAAGTTACAATGGCACTGAAAAACGTGACTTATGACCATTTTTCACACTTACAACTGTTGCAGCATCCCCACAGACTTGAGAGGCCAGGCAAGGAGATGCGTGCCTCAATGAGAGTGATGTTGAGTTGGCCATGCCCAGCCAGTCACATGACCACCAAGCCACACCCACCAACTAAGCCACACCCCACAGAACCGGTTGTTAAAAAATTTGAATCCCACCCCTGTGGAACTATATAGTAAAACTTAATAGCAAGAAATGGGAATCTGGCTGGTCAGCTCAAAGAACTTGTATAAATGAGATCAGTATGTCCTGGATATTTTACTATATGAGGGTAAATGAACAGGCTGTTAAGATCTCTATAGAACCAACAATATAATTAAAAAAAGCAGGGTCGAGGTATTTTCCGAACTCTGGCTTTCAAACAGCCAACAGCAAGGCATTGAATTGGCTAAAGATCTTTTCAATTTGGAAACCCCTGATAAAATTTAAACATGTTACAAATCTAAACAGGCGATACAGTAAAAATCGACAAGTCTATTATTAAAATAGTTACTGTACTGAGATTATTCAATGAGAAATAAATACATAAAATTCTTAGCCTCGAGTTTGTATATATTCAAGGTAAAAATAACTCCTAGTCTCTCTTCTCCCGCCCAAAATCTTGGCTAGTCCAAATTTTTTTGAATTCAGAATGGGAGGTAAATAATTTTCATGTTAATATTATTAAACCTTTCTCCAACTTGGTATCCCAGTGATTTCTTCTCTGCAAGAAAAAGGATTATAGTGTTCAATGACTAATTTGCTACACATTTCCACAAAATCTTTTTCCTTTTATTTTTGATTGTTTCATTTTTAAATTCATTTTCTCTCTCTATCATAGTATCTATCTGACATTCACAGCAAAACATTTAGATTCTCAATTAATAACATGTATTGTTTGTAAAAAGTTGTAAACACATTCTAATCTGATGGATCAATTGTTGAGAATTTATTCCCCTACAACATTATTTTCATCAAAAATTCTAATTGAGATTTACTTAATTTATTATACACCTTCTCCAAAGTCATCACATTTATAATAAAGTTTCTTCCTCACAGTCATACATATCTCAGTGACCTGATGAAAAGCAAATACCTGACCTTCACAGGGAACTTAAAGTCACATCGTTACTTCCTAAATTGTTCTCATTGACACCTTTCATACCGTTTCAATCAGTATTGTGCCAAACATCTTCCCTGGCACACTTAACAAGCTAATCCCTCTGCTTGTACTTCTGCTGTCCTTTCTTTTGTAATCAGGAACAATGACTGCATTTTTATAATGATCAGGCACAGGTGCAGTCTTTATATACACATGAAACAGATCATATGCCGTTCTATAAGCAAACTATATTCATTTTTTAAAATATTTCCAGTTGCATCTTCTACAGTCTAATATTTTTTTCAGATTGTCACAGCATTCAACCAACTTTTATTTGTTTCTTTGGACTCTTAACATTAATAGCATTTGTTACCATTTCACAGCTATATACACAGTTATATATAATTTCTATACAATCCTCTGAAACATTCAATCTATCATTCTCTCATGTTAGTTTTACCTCATATAATTTCATTAATTTTTGTTCTTAGTTTCATCCATTCTGCTGGAGGTCCTCATTTAGCCTCTTTCAGCTATTTTCTTTTACTTTCATAAAATCATTTTGTAATTCTTGTGCTCTTAGCTATTTCTTACTGCCTTTGATGACATTTTTTTGAAATTACAGTTGTCTCAACATACATATTTTACAGTATTTTTCTTTTTTCACTTTTAGCAACTCCCCCCCCCCCATTTACAGTCTTCTTCATCATGCATCAATTATCTTTTTCCATGCTTCCCACTAGGCCTCATCCTCTTATTTGGCATAATTCTTTTCACTCTATTCCAAGCAGTTTCCATATCCTCTTTCCCTACATCCTCTTTTGATTTATTTTCTTTGGAGATTAATCTTTTTTTCTAACAGTTCTTCATGTGGAGCTCAATCTTTCCCTGCAATCATTCTATTTTCACTCTCATTCTTGTTACTTATTGCTTTATTTTTTCCAGAGATCTGCTCTTCGATTTAGCAAGAAATTGTCCCTCATTCAACACCTTTCTAAACGTAAAAAGAATCATAAAAGAGTGAAGTCCCTTGTTCTTAGGGGCAGATAACTATTGTCCACAGGCCAGGTGCAGCCTTGCTACCCATAAGTCTCACCATTAAAAGCATCTGCAGGTTCCAAAAATCCAGATCTTCCCCAAATCCCCCCCCCCCCCCGCTTTCCTGAAATCTTATGTCTTCATGGTCAGAACTCTCGATGTCTAAACATTGGATCCTGGAACAATAATCCAGGATAAAGCAAGAAAGTCTGGATCTTCAGAAAGTATGGATTCACGGACTGATATTTTTTAGTCCCCAAGAGAGAATTGAATTTCCAAGTTTATTCACCTCTTCGCTAATTTTTAGAAGAAGGCATGCTGGATATCCAGAACCATGAACAGGTGCAAGATGCACTGCAACTAATTTATTATCAGTGAGGTGTTCATTCAGTGGTAAGCACGATACAAAATTAACTGAAGTTGCCTCTGCCTACATTTGCAATAACAAATGAGAGACAAAAACGATAAACAATTAGGATGGGAGGAGAAAGCTGTCCGTGCATTAAAGAAAGAATGAAAAGGAAGAACAAAGAGACACATGAATTGAAAAATTCAAAAGATAATTTGAGTTCATAATTCTGTGTTAGATAAGGAGAAGATCAATTAAGGATTTTGTGGGAGGTACTTTCTACCTTAAAAGGTCATGAGAGAATGCACGGAGATGCAAGCAGGTCAATCAGAAAGAGAAAGGCTTCATTGGCAAATTAATGTTTGATCAACTGGGAGGATCTGAATGAGAAAGCAAAGGAAAAACAATAAAAACATGGAAATGCTTTACTACAGAGTTGGGCAAATCTCTTTGTAGTTTAAGACAACACTGATTTAAATTGATAGTGGGAGGTGGGAATCCAAATACTATCTGGGCAGAGTGCTAATGAATTGACATCACTGGAAAGAAAAAGGCTAGAATTCCCACTTCCCTTTAGGTGACAGTGAGGGGAACATAAGGATTTGAGAGGAGTAAGTAAAATAGGTAAAGAGCAAATTGTAGCACTGCCAAAGAGGAGGAGGCTAGAGTTTGCTGCCAACTGGCCTGCCCTATTCTTAAAACATTGGGGGGTTCTCAGCATACATTCTTTCCCCTCTGTACTACTTTATAGGTTTCCAAGATGAGTTGTCTCATCTTCAAATAAATATATTTGACTGTATTTTGAATAAATAATTTTGAATTAAAATCCCCATTTTCCCAATATTTCATAAGCATTACAATTCTTGGAATATTTGTTTTATATTCATATCCCAGCATCTCCTTTTTCCTGTTTGAAACCCTAGAGAGTTACTGCCAGTCAATGTTAAGCTAAACAAACCAGTGTGAGTTGAATCACAATCTGTTTCAGTGTTGACTTACCTTTTGGATACTTGCTCTATCCTGGAGAGTTTCCCTGATACTTTCCCAGTTTGTCCACATTCTTTAACTATCTGGTGCAAAGTTGGTCACAGGACTCCAGAGAGAGGTTTTTAAATTCTCCAAACTGAAGACCCAGGATATTTTTTAGATGTCTGAAAGACACATGGCTATCAATTAAAAGCTTTTTCCCCCTCCATCCTATCTCCTACCCATTCTGCAAATGTGCTTCTTGCCCCCCCTCCCTGTTTCTTCTTTCTTTGCTTCCTCTAAGTCCAGTAATTTCATCCTTTGCCCAATTGAAACTGGACTAAGCTCAGCTCAAGTGTTCTGGGTGGGTCAAAGGTTCACTGCAAAGGTCACGGGGGGTCAATGTATAGCCATCCCAGGTCAATAGGCAACAGATCACCCCTTAAATTCTATACCAGGCACTTATACAAAACAGAAAAATAGAAGAATCCATTCAAACTATTAACAGCCTTGTCAATCAAAACAAAGGCATGAGAAATACTAGGGAAAGAATGAAAGAGGGAAGAAAGGAGAAACGAAGCAAGCCATACCTTTAGTAGAATGAAAAAGATGAAGTTCTATGGAAGCATATGCATCTCTTTGGTTCTTACAACCACTTAAAAACTTTAAGAAAATGCACAAAATATCTTGCTAATAATGTATAAGTTTCTGTGTCTTAAAAGTTGCCTCATAATGCATAGAGATGTTATCTATATACCTATAGAGATAAATCTATAAAGTATTTAGAAATAATACATCTATACTAGCGATATTAATGTTTATTGCTTACAATTCTCATATATTTCCAGAGATGAAAAGATGACAATATAATTGAAAAATAAGGGACTACAAAGAACTACAAAAATATAGAATTTGCATTTTATAATATATCTTGTTGATAAACACATTTGCATAGTTATAGATCATAAAAATTTTATTTTTAAAAATTACAAAACAATAAGACATTAATAAAACATACAGAGTTATAGCACACTGAAATTTGCCACAGGACATAACAAACCAAGACCCATTCTGCAAAATAAAATACTTTTTGTTAACAAAAATACATAATTTAAATCATTCAAGAACATCCCAAGTGATAAAAAATTTATTTTCTTAATATACCACAATTGCATTCTTTTTAAAAAAATGTTTATATTAGATCTAAGAAAGTATTTTTAAATATCTATTAAATCAAACATTTATATATTTCATTATATTAAAAAAGTGGTGACTTTTTAAGTACATAAAATGCAGATGAACAGAAACAGGCTAAAAAGAAAGCAAATCACAAATCTAACTAGGAAGAATAAACAAGGAGAGAAAATAATTTTTTAGACAACAGAACTTATAATTTAGAATATTACTGCTTTTGCATATTTCCAAATGAAAGCTTATTATTTTGGATCTGCAAAATTGCAATCTTCACAAGCGGTACTAATGTCTAAGTTAGTACTTCATTCATCAGCTAGAAACATACCTCCCCATCAAATATTGAGGTATTATGTTCAGAAGTAAGATACAAAAAGCATGTCATTCTCATGAGGTTAAAACCAAGCTTAGCCATGCATAGAAATGTCCTATTAAAATTAATGGGACAAATCATAATTAACTTAAGATCCCCTGTTTTCATTGCATCTTTTATAATGCAGTACACAACAACTAGTGAACTGGTAGCAATTCCACCAGAGCATAAGGAGCAGCAAATGGCTCTGTTAATGTCAAAAGTTCTTTTTTAAATATTAAAATTTGATGTAAAGATTTTTTTAAAAAAAAGATCTTAAAAAATATTACCCCAACATAGGATCTTTTTTTAAATGTACTTGGACTATAAATTCTAAGTCCAGGCACCAGCTTAAGAATGCTAATGTAAAATACTTTAAAATAACAAATTGTGTAATGGAGTACACAAAAATAGAAATTGTCTTTAAAACTGAACATATATCATCTATTCAATTAAAAAGAATCCAGATAGATATATAGAAAATATTAAAATAGAGAAATGAATGTCTTAATCCTGCCATTTATTTGGAAGAATAAATTTTATTTCTGAGGACATAAATACAAAATTAAGCTGTGACAAAGAAAACTTATACAATTCTAATCAGAAATAACTCTCTGAAGTGAATGATATTTGCAACCCAAATGACTCTTGTGAATACAATTTTGATAGGAAAAAGTTGAAAAATGATGTGAGAATTTTCTTATTAGTCAGATAAGGAACAATAATTATTTCTTAATCACCTCAAATAATATGCTTTAGATGATTGCTTCCATAATCATTCCCTTCTCATCTGACATCAAATTTGCAAGTCTTCTCTTGCAAAAATAAATGTTACTTTTCTTAGGAAAGAGTCAATTTTTTAAAAAGCTGAGAAACAAATCACTGTAGAATATGGAAAATGTCAAAGGAAGGCAGAAATATGGTACAGTTCCTTTTACCCCTGTCCTGAAGATTGATGCATGAATATTTTTCCTTGGAAATGTACAAACTCATTCTTTTGAAAGGAGATAATTATGTTAGTATGGGTGGTGGACAATAAAGCTATTCCTACAAAACAACTATTGGGGAAAATATAAATGAAAAAAATAAAAACAAAATTCCCAGAAAAACATGTAAGATGGAAACAGGTTGGAAACAGGTCACAGTAGTTTTTTTTTTTAATGTATGTTTCGTTTCCTCCATAAACATATCTCTCCTGAAATAGGAAACTGATTTGATTATGACATAAAGCATTTCACAGAAGCACAATTATTTATTGTTTTTTCCTTTAATTCTCTTCAGGGACTTGGTACAGAGTATTTCTCAAGTGCATAATGAATTGTAGTGAAGCAGAAAAAAGATTTGCTCCTGCCCCTTCCCACTGTAAAATGCTATGTTGAAAATTGCTTAGAGCGGGGATATTTCTTCTTTTTCTTTTCTTTATTGTATAGCATACAGTGCCAAGTGATGTTTGGTATATTACTGTCCTCTTGTGCAAATTTTCAGGTTGAAAAAGAAGCAGACTTTGACAACTTTCTTCTGAAAACACTTTTTCAAGCATAAAAGGGATAAACAATCCTAAAATGAAAATGAAATGAAGATTTACAAGGTAATCCTAAATATATTTTATTGGAAGCAAGCCTTTTTTTTTACAGCAAATGATCACACTCCCAAATAAAAAGGGGCAGTCGGTATTCAAGAGCTGACGTCTTCTCAGCCAAACGTTTGCTACTGAAACTGCTAACTACTAACAAAATAAATAAGTAGGAAACGTGATTCTAAAGTTTCACTCAATATTGATTTCAAACAACCATATATGTCTAATGATATAATCCTTTTTGAAAGGAAAAAAGCAGTGAGTTGCTTTGATTTCATCAGCTGCCATATATTTCATTCCCCTCCTGTAGCCTTAATTCGATGTTTTTGAAGATTGAGCTATTTGTATATGACCAATGATATATTGTTCAATTTATCTCCAGTGCAATAGAAAGATGTACTGTATCTAAATGAGCATTTGTTTCACTTAAGAACAATAGAGGAGAGACTATCCATGTCAGGATTAAACATTAGGATGGATCGTTGATTTGTTCTATGCTTAAGAAATGTCCTTAAGACTTACCTGTTCAGAAGTCTCATCATCAATGTAGAATTACACCTGAAATCTGGGTTCTGAGATCAATTGTTGCACATTTATATGGAATAAAGACTGGTTGGATTTCATGGACTTACTCCCAAGTCTGTACTAGATCTAAACTTATAGCTTTTTTATTATTAAAGAAGAGAAGAAAACAGTCTTCTGTAGAGTCGTTACTATTGTTTTCTTAGCAAAAAAAATCAAATAAATGCTTCTTAGACTTATTTTACTTCTGGACTTGCATTGAACCTCTAAACTTCTGGTAGGCAGCCAGACAATTAATGTTTTTCTAACTATGTATCTTTTCTTCCTCACAAAATGTGTCTACACTGAAAACAAAATGTCAGAGCTCAATCCATTTTAATGCATATGTTTTGTTTTAGTAATTTAGTAATGCAAGACTGTGCTTAGTAGTGTAGTACAGGCAGCAGTCTACCACACAACATCAATAACAACAAATCTAAGAATTATTGAGAACAGAAACTTATTTTCTCCTTCCTTCCTCATTCCTCCCTCCCTAACTGGAGATGGGATATTTCTGAGAAGACCCAGAATTTCATTCTGATATTTTGGGTTCCAGGTAAAAAAAGACATCTATACAAGCCCTTGATATTTTCCAAAAGGTGTCACCAAACTGCACTTTTTACATTGAATGTGAAAGCTATTAAGTACATTTAATTCATCATTTCACTTTAATTAATTAAATCAAATTTAGTTTTATCTTGGCCGAGCCAATTCAGTCTGACAGAGAGGGAGACCTCAGCCTGGAGATTCTCTATAGTAAATTCATTTTTTTAAGGCTAAAAAGGTAAGAATTCAAAATGGGAAAATTAAAATAATATAGGCAAGTTGAACATTGAAACAGATGCAGCAGGAAAATGATGGGAAGGGTGAGTTATTTTGTATTATTCTGAAAATGACCTTGTGGGTATTTATACAAAAATCTCCACATAAGGGAATTCAAAAATACCATAAATATTTTTGCCGGTGAAGCAGTTTGCCTCCAGCTAAGCCTTTTAAAAGGGAATAATATTCACCTGAAACTTCCCTCGTGTTGAAATTCTTCAAATCCTACAGAACAACATTTTAGAGCTAGCATTAAGTTATTTTGCTTGATCAAATTGTTCTGCAACATTATTTTTAGTTTGTAAATAAGATTTTAATGTTTCTTTAAGATGCTCTGTTTATCTTATTTTGATAATAGCATCAGGGATTCCCAGTCCAAAACATAAAAAAATTGCATACTCATTTTATGCAAAACAAAAAAACCTTACCCAACCTCTGGGTACCACATTTTATTAACACAACTAGGAAACATGCAGACAAATAAGTACCATCAAGTATTGTCCATATACATGACTATCAAATTCATTATCTACTGTATTATTGGATTGCTAGAAATGAGAATTGGTACTCTTATGGATCCAATTTAAGGAAGGAACATCCTGTTCCTGTTCCCTTAAGTTTGTCCTTTGCTATATTTTTGCTTTGACAGATCTACTAAGGTAGTTCTTAACACACATAAGGCTGAATAATATCTTCAATATTTACATCTGCATATACAGGAAGAGACAGAGATAAAACATTCAATTGATTCTCATGGAAATCAAATAGCTTTAAACCACTTTAGTGATCTTCAGATTATAGCTTTAAACTATTCAGTCCAGTGGGCATTCAGTTATTTTCTTGCATTCGTTTCATTACTCGAAGTAACATCATCAGTGCTAGTAAGGCTGGTTCTCAGTTTATGTTCTAGTGGCTTGCCTGTCAATATCAGTGTAAGTGGACTTAGAGGTTCTTTGATTGGCCTGTTTAGTGTCATCCAGTCTAACTAAAGAATTTCTAAGACCATCCCAACCAACACTGACGGGGCAAGCACTAGAATATAAACTGAGAGTCAACTCCACTCCTTATTAGCCCTGATGATGTTACTTAGTTTGGGTAATGAAATGTCTGCAAGAAAATAACCAAGCTCACAGAGTACCAAGGAACCCTCGTTTCAATCCCGAGCCACAAATATTCTCCTTTATTGGAATCCAATTTATTATGACCAGCCAGTCTTATTTCACCGAATAAATCAATTCTCCAGTATAGATTATTTACGCTCCCAACTCTGTGTTAGAGAAATGTTAGATTTTCAAAATCAAGGCCATTTTTTAAAAAAAAGACCATTTTTTATTTTCTTTTTTTACAGAGCCAGTAGAAGCTGTAATTCCCCCCTTTACAAAGGTCCCAATTAAGTTTCATATTGGAACAGATAGGCTTATATGTAACTGAATGGCATGATATTAATTCGTCTTAGCTGAGCCACCAGAAATAAAACATGTGCCCTCCACATTACAATACCCCACCCCACCCCAATCAATGTGTCCAATGGAAAGGCATGCTAAGAGTTCATAGTTCAGCCATATGTGGAAAGTGGATGTTGTTCGGTGCTGGCTAGGAAATTCTGGGAGTTGAAGTCCACTCATTTTAGAGTTACTCAGGCTGAGAAACACTGGCTTAGATAATTATATAAAAAAAAAACTGAACATGAGGCTGGGCCCTGTAGCTGCAGTTGATCTACAATAGTTACAAAATTATTAACCAGAACTGAATTATTTGTTAATATACCTCGGTTTTGTCTGCTACATTGACATTCAGTCTATTTAGATTAAAGGTTTAATCTAAAATAGACATGCTTCCCCAAATATTATGTTCTCTCTTAATGTATGATATTTATCCAAGTTGCCTTTTCTATAATATAGTTAAGGATATGGCTTTCAAGGGAAGATTCCACTTAGTAGGGAAACCCAGCCATACACTAGTCCCCTAGAGAAGTTTCTCAGCATCACTTCCTGATGTTTTTTAACAGTAGCCAGACATTTTATTCATCTTTGTTGTTGTTGTTAGATGCGAAGTCGTGTCTGACCCATCGTGACCCCATGGACAATGTTCCTCCAGGCCTTCCTGTCCTCTACCATCTTCTGGAATCCATTTAAGCTTCAGTGACTCCATCCAACCACCTCATTTTCTGTCATCCCCTTCTTCTTTTGCCCTCAATCCTTCCCAGCATTATGCTTTTCTCCAGTGAGATTTATAACATTTATAAGTCAATATCCCTCAGTTACGTGAATTTTATATTTTAATACTGTTTCTATAGAGACAGAAAGCCTTGTTTGTGCTCCAGGTCTAGGGAAACTTACTTGGGAATGATTTTCATTGGACTGTGAGTTGTAGCCCATGATTTCAGTCTCAAGGTTCCAGATATCACCGTCAGCAGATAATAGAAAAGAATTCTCTCTGATAATGGGGAGATATTGCCAGAGTAGGTAAATAGTATGACTGAGAGGAAAACAATCCCTAAATCCTTTCTGGATAAGACTGCCCATTGGAAGAAAGGTCCTAGGTCACCCAAAAGCAAAGAAGCACTTTGCTCACACTTTCTAGACAACAAATTACCATAGCTGACTGTAGCTTTATGCAGAAGCTCATCTGACCTCCATAAATACCCAGTTAACTCCAATATTTCTTTTTCAACAATTTGATTTACTGGCAGTGGCTGCTGTTCTTTATTTTACAGCTAAAAAAAGTGTGGTTTTATTACATTCATACCCTACCTTGACTCCAAAGTGCTCAAAGCAGTGGACATTATCTGTTCCTCCTTTTTATCATTTCTACAACCTGTGAGATAACTTAGATTGAGAGCTCGTGACCAGCACAAGGTCACCATTGAATTTCACAGCCAAGCATAGATTGGTTCTTCAGATGGATGTCTCCAAATCATCCATTATCAAAAAGTCTAAACAATGTTGATTACAACATCCAAGATTCATTATATCATTGTCCTCCTTAAACAAATCCTAGAAAGATAGCTGCTGATTGATTTACTTAACATATCAGGAGAGTCACACTGACATCTGAATATACCCAGGGAAAGATTTTGAACCCTTATTTAAAAAAAAAAAACTCACAAAATTATTTCAATTCCTATATGTGGAATTTTCTTTTCTATTTTGATTCCTCATTTCCAAGATCTGGCTTAATGGGATAGGTTGAAGGTACTTCACTTACGTCACCAAGAAGTGGCTACATGGCCACAGGCAAGACACTAATGGTTAAGTATAATACATGGATAACAATACTGATTTACATTACATGGTGTCTTTGCAGATTACAGAACTAATGTATGTGAAACACTTGAGAGAGTACTACTTAAAAATCCAAATAAACTTTACTGTTTTTTCAGCTGTTTAACTTTCAAGTCATATCATGGCTTTAAAGTTATCCATCAAAGCAAAACTTTCACAGTTTGAATTAATTTTTAACTTCCATGCTTAAAGAGCAGTTTGGGGCAACCTTTCCCATCCTACTACCCTCCAGATGTTTTGTACTATAAATCCTTAATCCCAAACCAAGCATCTTGAAGGCATGAGGTTGGGGAAGGCTGCCTTTAAGGGCATACAGCTTGTGTTCCTTCACCTTACGTAAAACCCTTTGTGAGGCTATTTTACCTTCAACCTGAGCATGTGAGGTTTTTTATTCTTTGCAGGAAACTAACACTGAAGTAACAAATGGCCACTGTTCATTTTTGCAATGCCCATGATAAAATGAAACGTGACAACAAAAGTTCTGCTCTTTGTTTCAAACAGACGCAAAACAGCTGTTTTCATATGAAACACTATACAGCTGGAATATCTACACAGATGAATAGTTTGGTCCCTTTATTTGGGAAATTAATCATTTGCAGTAACTATTCTAATGAATTTGTTCGGGATTGTTTCCATCTATAAGGGTCTAAAGCAGTGTATTATGATTTTGTATAAGCTATCAAACTATGTGCAATGTGAAATCCCAAAGTGAAATAGACTCTCATGTCAAAAATTGACTCATGCCAAAAGATGTTAAAATTTGTTCTAATGCCAAATTCAGGTTGCACATTTTTTAAAATGATGTGGAGGTGATAAGGTTTTCAGCCTGAGGGGTCCTCCGTACTCTCTGAGCTTTGTTTTCTTGCAGGTGTTTATTATCCAAACTAGGTAACATGCGTATTAGACTAACTGGGATGATGCTACCTCCTTTAGGTAATGAAATATCAACAAAAAAACAAACAAGCTCAGATAGCACTAAGGACCTCTCATTTCAACCCTGAGCTATAATTATTCTCTTTTTTGTTTTGTAGTCTGATATATTTGTATTGGAAAAACTGATTCAGAAACAGATGAATATTAGCAATTAATCAAATTAAATCCTCCCAAACTCTTAATAAGTTTGGAGTAATGTATTTTGTAGCAATTGCTTAACATGCTGGACATATAAGGAAGGACACACACTTAGACCACATCTGGACTAACATTGAAGAGTGTGATCCTTAACTATCAATGCACACGGTAGATCTCTATGGCTCCTAAGGGATACTTCACATAATACACAGAGGAAAACTAAAACTGGGCACAAGGATACATTTAGCAGAAGAATGCAACCCTAGCGCTCCAGTAGATGTGTATAGATTGTGTCTGTCAGGCTTTGGCATGTCACATTGTTAGGTTAAATATTTGAAACATCTCATACAGAATATGTTAAGGAAGAGCATGTAGATTTCTCTCCAAATGATTTAATTTAATGACCAAATTGGATAAATAAGCTGTGTGCCTAACTCCTAGTTTATTCAAGAAAAAGGAAAAGGAATTGCAGATTAATTTTAAGAACTGGGGGATTGTAAACCCTCACCAACTATTTATTTTCCTGCATTATGAAACTTCAGGAAAATTTTGCACAGCTGAGTTTACTTTTATTATATGAGCTTAATAACCGAATCTTGCTCTTAACATCTTCTGTTTTCTATGTGATTTAGGCTTAAACACACAGGTCTGACCCTTTGCAGGAAGTAAGACACAAAATGTAGATTACTGAATTGTGTGTGAGTACAATCTCCAATCAACTGATATCAGAACAGCAGAATTATACTCACATTGAAATGAATAATTTTTTTGTTTTTTAAAAAGTACCCATTATTTGGCTAAATAGATGTGGATAAGAAGTGGACATTGCTGAGAAATGTGTTCCTTTTAAAAGTATGCTACTTACAACCACCAAAATACATTTCATATTTCCTACCTATAAATTATAGGACATCTTCATCAAGGAGGGACCCCTCAAAGTGCCTACAAAGCAATATTTGGGAGGACAATGGGTTCCATCTCTGGAAAGATATGCTACGCAAGGCAAAGCAAGGTGAATGGGAGATGGAGGCACAAGTTGCAAGATTTCCAGTTACCTTGAGGAGAAGAGTTTCCCAAGGAATTGTGCCCAGCAAGTAAATTGGCGCCACTCCACTTCTTCAGGCTGCTTGCAAAATTAAAGCAGTTTACAACTCCAGCTTCCCAGGAAAACAAAAAAACATCAGGGATCTTCTCACTTCTGAAAAAAAAAAAAAAAAGACAGGCCCTTCACTTCCTCCCCTCCCCTCATCGGCTCTGTGTGGAAAAGAAAAAAAGGGGAGGGAAAAACGCAGGGCAGTGGGAGTCTTCTTTTAATCGGCCAGAATCACAACAATTCAACCCAAAGGGTGTAACACAGCTGAATATTTTCTGTTCTATGAAAGGATTGGTATAAATTTTAGGATTTGATTTTTATTTCGGAGAGAGATGGAGGGAAATTCTTAGGCAATTTAAATTATTTAGATTTCGTAGCTTTCTTCATGCCGTAAAGGTTTCCTCTGCTGATTTCCACGTTTTTGGATGTATTTAGAAACAATGGAAACACCAATTGGAGGGTTATTTACATAAATGATTAGAAAAACATGCAAATGCTGGACTCTATGATTGTTGTTTTACACTACTATTTGTTTGTTTTTATGATTCACAAAGTTGTCACTTACCAGGAATTGCTTCAATTAAGAGACTATAATACTAAGCTTTAATATTTAAGATTGCATTTTTATTCACCATCATTTGGTTAGTTTCTAAATATTGTTACAACAAAGGGATACCTACATATTAAGGAAACTCAGGCTGCAATTTTATACATATTTATCTAGAGTATGCCCCAATGATTTCAGTATTATTTCTGAGACGACAGAATTGTACTAATAGGATCACAATTTTAAGTGAACTCAATAGAAAAGACAGAAGCAAGGATGTCTAGGTCAGGCTTTATGTTAATATATTTTAATCATTTTTTAAATCTTGTTTGCGAAAGAGATTTAGACTGTAAGATATTTTGCAAAATGAAAAATTTATTATTTCATTTTCTTTCAATATTGTTTGATGTTTGTAGCCCACTTTATACTCTGAGCCAAAAAGAAATTTGGATTCCTTTTCAAAATTTAGTTTTTTAACAAGTAAAACTGAACTTCTTGCCAAATCTCCATTAAATTATTTTTAAAAGAAGAAGAATCCTATGTGGATAATATTTGCTGAAGAAAAATGTCTCCCTATGGAGAGAAGATATTGGGGTAAACATTGTTAGAATAGGGAAGGAAGATAGTTAGATACTAATAACCTCCAAAAATAGCAACAGAAAGTTCTAGAAGCCTTTCAAAGATATCAGTTAAAACCTATATCAGTGGAATAGCAGCAATTCTTTAGAATTGAAAGCTGAGGTATGAAAGAAAGAAAGAAAGAAAGAAAGAAAGAAAGAAAGAAAGAAAGAAAGAAAGAAAGAAAGAGTACAAACTTATGATTCACTACCACATTCTTAGAAAGGGGACAAGTTCTTCCAAATCATGAATAAAAAAATTAGGATGCTCTTGTGCATCCTCATTGTAATACATGTGATTGTTCAGCATTACTTTGTGCCAGGTTATGGCTCAACTTGCATTAGTTTAGAGGTAAAAATGATAACATTAAGATCAACTACCGGGTTATTCCCTTATGGTACAAAGAAAAACTCATTTTCTTCAGAGTATGTTTCAACAAAAGTTTACCATTATCATAAATGATTGCAAAAGGAAGAGATAGACGCACAGACAGAAGTATGACCAAAAATTCCAAAATCTTCATCTCCTTTCTCATTCAATGTATTTCCAGACGCTAGTAGGCTAATATCCAGATGAACTCAGTAAAATGTGTTTAAAGTACGTTGAGTCCTGTGTTATATTGTGGCCTATCACTTCAGTCTAGAACGAGAGCTAGAGAAACAGAGAACTGACACCCTCCAGGATACAGAGCAACTAGTGTGCAAGCTTGAACATCCCAATTTCCTACAGGGGCACAACCCATCTGCTCCAGCAATTTGTGACACAATACATTATCGTTCTTGTGCAAGCTTCTTCACCCTTGATGTAGGAAATGCACATTTAGAAATCCAGT
>NW_020769357.1:7702757-7812757 GCF_900518735.1 Pseudonaja textilis | reverse complement strand
ATGATTACAGGGGGCCAAAATAAATGATTAAAAAGAAATGTTGACAGTAAGAGAAAGTAACTTGAAAATAAAGCTGAGTATAAATATCTAACTTTTATGCTTTTAGTTGGGGATACAGTGTTTTTGTTCATATTGCACATTTATATTGTAGGGAGCTGCAATAACAATAGTTAAAAAGAAGAAGATACAGGCTGTTTGGAGAAAATCTGGTCTCCTTTCCTTTTAACATGCAGTAGTTTGTTCCATACTGTGAAATTTGGAAAAGCTGGGGGGGGGGGTGTTGTAGGGAATGAGAAAGTTTCTGGAGAAGGCTCCCCTCCCCTCTCCAAGTGAAAGACCCTTCTATTCTCTCCCTCCCCCATTAGCAGAGTTAAAAGTATGCTCTCTTCCCAGCCCCCAACTTTCTTCCTTAATTTGGAAGAGAAATGGAATGGCCTCTCAACTGCAGCACATTAAACTCATCAAAGGATCACTCCCCTCCCCATTCCATTCACTTCCTGATTAAAACTTAAGCAAAGCCAATCTTATCCCCAATACCAGAACTTTGAGAAAAAGAAAGGTCTCCACAGTAAATTATTCCTCCCCCCTCTTTCGATAAAGAAAAACAGGGCAAAATTATTTTAAACCAAAAGTAGAAGCAAAATCCTTATCTTTCCTGCATGAAGGGAAAAAAAAGTTGTTTAAATTTTTGCAGCTTTTCAAGCAATTGTTTTTTGGTTAATAGATCCCTGACATTAGTAGCCCAAAGTAATATTCTGTTTATTTAAACATTTGCTGTAAAGAATAAATTGGATCCAGGGGTAAATTTGAATGAAACACAGGTGGACAATTTGATCTCCAAAGTAAAATGTAGAAAAGAGGAATTCTTTTGTCTTTGTCAGAGAAAACAAGTGATCTCCTTCCCTCATGCAAATAGTTCTTTATTTCATTTGTAATAAACCCCTTTGTCTTCTAAAGATTTCTCTGTGTCACCAAAATCAAATCATCTCCAAATTCAGATTGAAATCTTCATCTCTGAGAGTACAAAACCTTTATGACTGTAAGAGAGATAGGTATCTCTTCAGTTTCAAAATCTTATCTCAGGGAAGAAAGAGTTCAGTTGCTCCTAAATAGATCTGGCCTTGCTACACAATCCATAAAGACCACAGGCAAAAAAAACGTTGTTTAAAAGTGCAAAACAAATTTAATTAGGAGGTAAGTCCTTCTGGAATTACTGGACCTTAAACCCTTAAGTCTACATGATTTTATCTATAAGTAAGCTATGCATCAACTGACTTTATTCTCAACTGTGCAGTCAAACAGTAACATATTTAGGAATTACAAGCCAATATTTGTCTGCATCTATTATTAAAATAGGCTTTCCCAAAGAAAGGGACAAAATCTTACTGGGATGGCTGAGTGAAATGAATTGATTGAAATGCTAGATTTTATCTAGAAAGAAATTCCGGCACTTTGAATTTTACAAATTGATTTCTAAGTGCAACAATGAAACAAACCAAATATGGAATGTATAGAAATGTGTATGATTTTTAAAAAAAAGACTCATCCAGAACACAATCACAAAAATTCTACACTGCAATTTCTACTATTCCCCATTTTGGTTAATTATATGGTATTTAAATTTTGCAGCTAAATTACACTTTTTTTTTAGGTTGTTATACTATATTCTCATCTACTCGGGAGTAAGAAGGATTGATCTCAACAGAATTTTATTTCTAAATAAACCTGTTTAGGATTACTGGGTTAGTTTTGTTCACCTTATAAGCCTGCATTTTTGTTAAGTGAGAGATGTTTTATTGTCAAAATTGTTCTCAGTGAAGAAAGGGAAATATTCTGGGTTTTTTTTTCAGGCAATGCGGTATCCTTATGCAGTCCCCATTTATTGTGTTTATGCAGAAGAGCTGTCCATTGAATTGTGTGAGTCCCAAATATTTGAAAGCAACAAAGAAAGAATGAGAAAACCTGGTTGTTCCTGGGGGCATTACATAACTTAAAGCTTTGTGTGAAAGAGCTGAATTAAGAATTTCCTGGCTGGCAGCTCTCTCCCCCCTCCCTCCCTCCTTCCCTCTCTCTCCCCTCCCCCAGTTTTGAGCATTTATTTGATATGAATCAGTTTTACTCAAATATACCAAGAATATAGAAAGATAAAAATAAGAGGTTTTTTTTTTGGGGGGGGGGGAATCTAGATCATTATCTTTGGAATTCCTTCATGATGGATTAGAAAAGTGACAGGAAGAATATGAAAGAAAGCAAAGGAGAAAGGGATTTTTTCCCCAGTTGTCTTCACCTGCAAATCCCCCTCACCCAGCCCAGTTATTTTATTTTGGTGTTCAAAATATGAGTTCAGTTTTGCTTAGAATAAAGGAGGGAGTCCCTGTGTTTGCCAAGCAGGATGCAGTATTAGTTGCAGGCTGGCTATTCAAAAGAATGTGGAATTCGAAGGAAGCCAAATATTGACACACCTCTTCAGTTTCTCTCCTGAACTTCTCACTGGGTTTTGCAAATAGGAGCCACACAAATGAAGTGGGGGGAAAAAGATCTAAAATAATCTATAAAGAATTGGTTGAAATGGAGAAAGGGGACCGCTTCCAATCTTATATTTCCACCATAATCCAGTTTCTGTATTCGGGAATAGCTCTGAAGGACCCATCTGTTGTAGGGTATTGCTGCTGAGGAGAGGTGTGGATATGTGGGTGTGAGTGTGTATGAGACAGAGAAATTGCACCCCCGTGGTGCAAGGCATACTTGTTCCCTCCCCAATACAACCAAGCTTGCATTGATTTTCTGCAGACAGCACTGTGTTATACAAACTGCCTTCTAGTTCTCTGGATCAGTTGCAATGTTGCTCACCCCACTCCTTCTTTACATAAAATAAGCTTACCATCTTTATTAAAATATTAGAAAAGTAATAAATAAAAAGAGGCAAGGACAATCGGCAGGGGGAAAAATCATTTTATATATTAAGCCAAAATAACCTCACTCTGCTTCTCAGTCAAACCAACCTGTTCAGCTTCCCACATTCATTCTATTCTGTGTAAAAGATACTACCATGTTCTGTCACATAAACCTCTAGCAAGTGATTTCGAGATGAATTGTTCCCAGTCATTTCAGTAGAGATCCTTCCCTTTTGTGTTGAAATGCTCATACAGTTGCTAGCTCATGGTTCTTAAAAATGAAAATGCCCCTTAAGACATGCAAACATGATGTAGTGGTATTCACACTTGTTTGTACATGTCAGGCAGAACTGTGTATGTCACACAAATACAAATATTAGGAATAGTAAAATCCTGGTATATGTATGTGCAAATTAATGTGAAAAATACATTTTCAAACAATGAAAAGAATACTGAAACTGCACACTCAAGTGAGTTAGTCTGACTGAAACTGGAGACTGATCTTTCTATAAACATGCTGCAGAATTGCTAGGCTGGTTTTTCAGTAATTTATGAAAAACCTTTGTTGATTCCAGAGTAGGATAGTTTAACTCTAAATATTGTGGATGTCTTGTTGCTTATGTGGTTTACAGTACATGTATAGGGCTGCACCTATGCATTGCCTGTAAAGAAACAATTACATAGATACCCAAACATACAAACAATATTGTAAAATTAAATTATCCCTCCACTGAAATGTATATGAGAACAGGTTTTGCAGGTACATCAAGTTCTGTATTTTTAATGGAATGGAGCTGCTTTATGTGTGAGATTTGTGTGGGTGTAAGTGTATAAATCATTGTGATGTATCAGCTTAGACTGTATTCACAATGGATGTTCAGAGCATCAATAGGAATATTTTCACACATGACACAGAATGTACATTTGATCTTGTAAGTATAATGCAAATACAATCCCACATTTCTTAACATGCATAGTGGGTTTAAATCTGACTTTGTTTTTCTATTTTTACCTTCACAGCATTCACATGTATTGCAAGGAGGCTCAGAGTTGTGTATGAAAATCCTTTGTCTCTAATGTCATGTTTTGATACTGCATTCAAAATACTCAGGGCTACTCAGTGAATTATTGGCATGTTTTTCAAAATTTTCTGGGATAGTCTAATTCAATTGATATTAACAAAACTACAACAACTGGATTTTGATCTCCTTGCATGACATCTCAGATCAGACTTCTTCACAGCAATGACGTTTTTTTCTAAATAGATACCATTTACAATATGGAGGAAAAGTGATTTATAACATTTTATGAAACCACATTCCCTTGTATGCATGTGTAAATACTAGTACATTTTTTCATAGAATGTTTTCCAATCAGTTGTATGTTCGAGCCACTAGGCACTCACAATTACAACAGAAATATAAAGTTTCAAAACTTTTAATATCATGCATGTAAACACTTCCTTATAGAGATACAGGGAATTTTTAAAAAGTTAAACTTTAAAGCTTGTTTTCAAAAGTGGACATTAGTGTGATTCCCATGCAATGTTGTACTAAAGTATGGTTTTTAGTTTTGAATTTAAAGGTTATATATGACTTATAACATTATCTGCAAGCCAAGAACCCACGGATTGATCTGCAAATCCTGATTGAGGGTTAGGTGTGATTTCAGCTACACCGTTATGGTTATTTTTATTTCAGGCATATAGATCTTAAAAAGAAACACTAGAGAGGCATTAAAAGTTAGATTTTAGTTAGCCAGGAGAAGCTACAATCACATATTCAATACACTTATAATGGAGTAAAAGATGAGGCTTGTCTTGATCTGAGGTTGATTCCTAGTGACATTGGATAAACAGAAGTGATTTAATGTTTCCTTCTAGAGAGTTTTAAAAAAAATCCAGTGTATCTTATAGATCAGGTTCCAAAAGGTTTGGTTTGAAATGCTTATTTCCTTTAGATCAGTCTGAAATCTTAGAGGAGTCAATTATCAATCTTATTCAACTAAATAAGTTGAAAGTAAGGATATATTTTGTGTTGCATAGTGCAACCTGATGGATGTAAATATGGATAATTGGAGGCCTTTCTTGCTGAAAATTCTGCAGTTGCATTGTTGAATAGGACTTTTTCAATCCCAGGAAATAAATATATTTTAAAGAGGTCATCTGGAGTTCAAATGAATATTTTCAAATCCTGGAGTGTCTGTGATATGCACTGATTTGCTGCTTTCAGTGAAACATTTCTAAAAACATGATTGAATGCCATCTTAAATTTGAATACACTGTTTGGTTTCTTCCAAACTGCTGGCAATATGGCCTCAGATAACTACTGGAAAATAGGCCTCTTATTTTTAAGTAAAGCTGTGTTAAGCAAGATTAACAAATGAAATTATTGTGTGGTCAATACCTACATTGTTGAGATATTGTGGAAAATGACAAACCTTGGAACAAAGCCGTAATCATATGAGAAATTTATTTCTATTTTTATATATTCTTTCTACCATAAAAAATAATCATATGCAGATAGTAAGGAACCTGATATTTGGTTGAGATTAATATAAATTAACAAAAAGAAACATGTTTTTCAGATTAAAAAAGGAGGAAGCATTGTTACTAATTCAGATCTCACATTTCCAGCAAGAAGTTCTTTAGTTTAATTTTTTCTATAGTACAGCTCCTAAGGTAGAGTGCTCACTGATGTTTGGACAAAAGTACAGTAAATGCAAGCTCTCTCTTGGGAACAAGCCTCTCCTATGTCATAGATCTTTCTAGAGGATGATAACCTCTTTAGAATTCACATTGGCCTGTAATGGGAGTATCCCAGATCGGCACAAGATGAAAAAAAAAAGGATTTATCAAGATTAGTAGTACTGTTGAGTCAGCTAACCTTTTATAATGGAAAACTTTCTCTGTAAAAGGGAAAAGAAAACAACTACCTATTGTAGAGTTATTTTAGACTGTAATGTCTCTAGTTTAGAGGGTTTCTTTTCCAGGGATTGTTTCATTGCAGAATAAAGATTCCAAACAGAGTTGATTGGAAGATTTACACATATCTTTTCCAGTTACTTTTACATAGCTGGCTAGATAGCACGAGGTAGAATGAACTTCTGTTTTCATTTAAGTCATTTGAAGCCATTCAAAAAAAAAAAAAAGATGGGAAAATCAGCTTGAAGGAAGCTTGTAAGGATGTAGAAGTCAGGGAAGTAAGGTTGAGTGGTTAAGGGGGAGAGGGAGCATACATCTTCATTGTAAGTCCCCCTTTCTCCTCTGAAATTGAAATTTAAAGATATTTACATTTCTCCATGCCCGAAGAAAGGAAATGATCAGTACCTACAAATAAAATAGCATCCTGTGAATTGGTTTACTAATTCCAGTTGGTTGTATCTGAATTTGAAAGAATTTAGATTGAAGGGTAGAACTTTCATTGGAAAGTTCCCAAACATAATTCTCTGAATCCTATGACCTAGAAACAGGTAAATTTTAAGAAGAATAAAACTATTTTTTCCAATAAACAGTATTTTTCATTACAAATTGATTCTCCCTCTTGACTGTGTTTAGGAAGAAGTGAGAGAGGATTGTCTTGGAACACAGCTAACAAAACAAAAGCACAGTGAACTAGCATTTTCTCCTTTGTTCTGATACAGAAGTGTTGGACCACTGGTTATGATGGAAACTATAATACAACACTACTGAAATATTCCTTATTACTGGAAGATTGTACACAGAAAAAATTATTTTTCTTTGTTATCTTCTTCAAGCTAGCTGGAAGAGAAAGGGAATAAAAGTTGGCTTCATGTAAATGAATTTAAGTTGCATATGCTGTATATAAACTGTATATACTGTTTAACCTTCACCGTGCAATCTGGAACCCTAAGTACATAAAACAAATAAAAATGTATTTTTAAACAACAACAAAAAGTGTGTATTCAACTTTTTAAATAGAGACATTGATTATATCAGACTAAAGAAGGATTTTTCTTTGTGTTAAGTTAGTAATCCCACTTTCTGCTGTAGATATAAAACAAAATGATTGCTGGATCAGGACTGAATTCTTAGTTAAATTAGGTTTGCTTTAACGAGTAGAATTAAACCTAGGCACTATAAAGTTCTTACATTGATCCTGGGATTTAAGCATCACTAAAATGAGATTCAACCCTGTTTTATTTGTGGAAAACATATGAATGTTAGACTAAGCTTTTATATTTCAAGCAACGTTAAATGTTTTGAGACAGCATAAATTTTTGGTACTGGTTACAAACTTGTTTGTATTGAACTGAAATTGAATTGAACATTTGTAGTCCTTAAGTGGTCAAGAATATTGAATTGAACTGAACATTTGTAGTTTTTATGTGGTCAAGAATATTCCAAATGAATTGTGTACAAGATGAATATTTTCATATTGTTTTCCAACATTTAATGATATAATCAACCTCTTACTTCTCACTTTTGCAGAATATTAGAAGAGTTCCAACTTCCAAAGTTTTGCCCTGTAAATATTAAATGTTTTTTTTAGCATTCTTTTTATTAAAACCAATGGTTTCATTACTTCGGTAATACTTTGTTTGTTATGAAGAATCAAATGTGGCTATTTCCTATGTGTGCTGATTTCCAATTCTGTGCCTTGATGCAAAATTTGGGACTAGCCTGTTTCTTGATACATTTTAAGGAATTAAAAATAAAATACTCTAGATGAGTAAAATGTGCATCAGATTCTTTTGTTTTCTGGAAACTATAAAAAATGACAATACAAGGAAACTGATGTTTATAGTGAGTCCATAGGAGAGAAAAGTATGCAACATCATTGTAACAATAGCATGTAATCTCTGTGAAAACAATTCAATATACAGATTTCAATTTGGTGTCTTCTAAGATGTGTAGGATTCTCATAATTCTGATGTAGCATAGCAATTTGCATATCCCAAGTCAATGAAAACTACATTAAAAGTCATGCTAACCTATGATTTAGTCAACATGTATTATTGGGTTTATTCAACTAAGGACGGAGGACTTGCAAGCCACATTGGCCGGGTTTCAAAACCTCAATTAGGCAAACAAAGGGTCACCTCATTTTAGCTTAATGCAATATCTCAGTGAATTTTTAGTAGATTGGGAGCTAGAGGAAATTGATTCGGTCTTCCTATACAGTTGTGAAGTTCATTGGACAATTTTGGAGCCTATAGTTCATATACACGTGTTGCATTTATAAAAGACGCTAAACCATGGTTTGCTTAACCATGGTAAATTGGAAAAAAAACGGGTCTACAACTAAGCATGTGGGGTGTGTTGGAGGGATTGTTTTGGTTTTAAAAATTCATTTTGCAGTAAAGCAAATTATCGAGAGAAAAAGAGAACTAGGTATCTTTACTAACTAAATTAACTTGCTGTAATTTTGGCTTCAGTCTTTCAATATTCTTTGACCCCAATTGTTAAAAGAAGGGATAATCTCTACCTCTGGCTGATAATTATAGTTGTCAAACTATGTAGAATTGTTAGGTTGAACTGCTATATGAAGGAGTTTCTTCTATATAAAGGCTTTTCTCAAAATGAGAAGATAACAGACTGGGGCATTTCCTAACTGATCATACTTTGGTGGGTTTTTTAATAGCATTGTAAATGTTACAGAAGAGAAATGAAATAGTTAAATAGAAATTTATAAACATAGCCACCTGATTTCTACTCCCAAATCTATAGGAAATATTTTTGAAAGTTCTGAATCCTCATAAAACACTTTTCACATCCTTAAAGTTTTTATTTTTATTTTGGAGAAACATGGTAAGCTAAGCTAAAAAAAAAAGAAGAGCTAGAATAGATCTTTTAAGATCTACTTTTGTTTTAAATAGAAGCCTAAAATGTACCAGTCAAGTGATCTAAATAGTGTGGAAGAATTTTTTTGAAAATTCAAGAGCAGTACACCTATCAGAATGCATTTGTTCAGCTGGAGGAAGTTCATTTTTTCAGTTTACAACAGAAGTGCTGATTTTTTAAATTTTTATTTTAAGCTGATTCGAGAAAAACACAGGAACTGCTTTATCACCTCATTATCCACAGGCCTTGTCACTCCCTGTCATCAAGCAGCTTTTTCCTTCCCCACAGGATTCAAAGGACATTTTTACTCAATAGGGAGAAAGGCACAGGTGGGGCTGCAACATGTTGGACAAATAGGAAATCAATATTTACAGTATTAGGATTTGAAAGCAGACATTTGTATCATGGTATTTTGGAAAGCTATTGCCTTTTCAATTTTTCCTCAAATCCCTACTTGATTGGATGAATATGAATCTATGTTATAAGATAAGGATGATTAAGATGGCCCACTTCACATATCACACTGAATTCTAACATGGATTGATTGGTTTTGGTTACTATGTGGCATGAAAACTACCAAGTATAACTTATTCAATAAACTAAGTTTAAACAAAACATGGCTTAACATACATAAATTTATCAATATGAGGTATTCTGAACACACAAAATATATAAATGCTAACAATTGTTATATTTATTCTAATATTAGAAAATAAGTATTTACTTAAACACAGTGGTATTTACTATAAAAAGTAATAGGATGGAAAAAATTAATTTTACTTTGTTTGTAAGGACAATAGTTATGTATTGTTGAAATTTTAAACTTCATTTCAAAGATTTCTGAGATCTATCTTTTGAAAGAAAAGTGTATAATCCAAATCTATCATCCACAACAACATTTTTTTGAGCTGAGTTCCCGCCCCCCTCAAAAAAATTTTTTTTCCCCAAATCCTAATTGAAGAAATTCATACTTTTATTGTATTCTGCTTTGGAACATCTTGAAAATAAAAAGACTACAACTGTAAGATGTGATTAAATGTTAACCCGCCTGGAGTAAAACTTCTAGCCTGGCCACAAATTACATTTTACAACCACATTCCACAAAAGGAGGCTTTCCTATTGAATGCAATGTGTTTAGCAGTCAGGTTATGGCCTTAAATGCAAGCCATCTTTCTGATAGCCAAAGAAAAGGGAAAGAAGAAGACTTGGAGCCCATTGACCTGAAGAGATGCTGCAGAAATGTTCTTCGCTCAGGGAATCATCTATGTTAAGAAGGCCCTCACCTTTTTGCTTTACTTTACTTTGTGGTTTTGATTATTAATTGCAATTTGGAAACAGGCAGGGGAGTAGATTAATATGAGATTTCATTCTATGTGGGAAGTTAGTAAATAAATTTCCAGAACTGTTGGTTACTTATATGGCCACTTTGCGGAGGAAGCATTTTCTGTTTCTTTAACTTTGTCTAATGAATGTCAGAGACATTATTTCCAGAAGGGGAAAAAAAGTTAAGGGAGGGTGAAAGATTGGAGGAAAAAAAAGGAGGGAAGGGGTGCAGATTCCTTATTTGAATGTGTTGTTTAAGGGTCAGTGATAAATTAGATAAAAGCAAGTTAAAAGAGTAAGGCCTTGGAGAGGAGAGAAGGAGAGCTTCAGACACCTTAATCTGGGAGGGGTTGAGGGAACATAGTATAATTTGGGGAGGGTTTTTTTTTTTGAAGGATTACTTCTTAAAAGTCTTCATTTATAATGTTAACATAAAGTCAGTAGAGAAATGGGAACATTGATTTCTGGCTGGGACATGGGAAGTGGTGTCTGTGTTTGCCAACTTGTGTGTGTGTGTGTGTGAGAGAGAGAGAGAGAGAGAGAGAGAGACTCGCTCACACACAAAGGTGCTCACATGCCCTTGGCTGTTTTGGTTTATCAATCTCTGATGAGCTTGAAATGAAAGGTCTCCCTAAACCCACACCTCAGGAAAAGTTCTTTTATTTTCTTGCAGATAACAGAGAGGGTAGAACAGAGGGGGCAGAAAAGAAAGAGGGAGATAAGGAGGGAGGCAGACAGGCAGAGACACAGCACCAAAAATCTCACAACCCCTAACCCTAACTCTAATAATCAGCCTGGAATTTTAACTTCAGGCTGTCAAGGTGCTATTTTTCCTATATCTGTGCTGTTAACATCTGCATGTTAATAGCTCCATCGACTCAGTTTAGGCAAATTGCAAGGAATTTACCTTAAATGAGGCCATATGGAAATAAAAGAGAAAACCAGGAAGGAAATGTCTTCAGAACAAATCTTCAAAAAAAACCTGGATCTCACTGAAAAAAGACCTTTGAGAAAGTTAAGAAAGTTGAGATGATGAGGTTGCTAAGAATAAAATAATGCATTTTTTAAAAATAAATGCCTCTTATTTGTCCCAATTTCCATTTAGTCTGTTTTTTCTTTCTTATCATTCTTCATTCATTGCCTTTTTCTTTTCATTTTAATTTATAGTACTGTTTCGTTTCATTTTAATTTAAAGAAAACATATTGTAACAAAATCTTCCCTTAACCTAAGCAAATTCCAATACGAGTGGGTATATAGCATAATCTTTGGTGTGGAAGGACAATTTTATTGCAGATTAAGAGTTTATAATATATTTTTGTTTGATATTTCTATGGTGCCACAAGATTTGCAATATATCAGTGCAACAGCAAAAAATACGCAATCAAAAATTAAACCAAGTATTAACTGAAAGTCAGATATTAGAAAAAAATGTTCGAATGAGTTCTCCCAGCAGCATAGCTCTATTTAATGATATTGGTGGGTGATGGGGAGGGAAGTGAATGATGATGGTAGGAAAGGGAAACCCATAATCATTATATACAAATAAAAACAAGAATTAAAACCTTTAATATGCAACATGTTGACGAGCAGTAATATTAAATTTGTAATTAGCCACATCAACAGATCAATGTACGTGTTTATATTGGATCATAGAGTCCATTTGGGAATTTATATGCAAGGTGGGCTAAGATGTAGCCAGAAGCTATATACAAAGAATTGTTTCCCAGTTTGTTTAATCGCCATACATGTATAACTGTCTTTCAAAGGAGAAATATATATTCTCTATCTTTCTAACAAAAAAAAAATATGGAAGGAAACTGTGGTATTTCCCTCCTATGATCTAAAATAAAATGTTTCTTTTTGTCTTTCTTGAATATTTTTTATTACAAAGGAAAGAATTGCCAGCTTAGCTTCTGTTTTTACAATTTGGTTCTAATTAAGTTTACTCAGAAACCAGTCCTTTTTGCTTTCCATAAGCATAATCCTATGACAGCATCCATCTTAGACAATATCAACAATTCAAGAAAAAGGCTATCCTTTATTGCTAACAGTCCATAAACTTTTCCTCTCAAACATTCTGTTTTCCACATATCTTCTTTGTTTAAAGTGCTAACATTTTCCAACAAAGCTGCAAACACCTTGTCACATATGAAATCATTAGCAAAGTTTCTTTCTCTCTTAATGTGAAAAATGATTCTGAACAATGAAGGGTACTTCATACACAGGAAATAATTGGCATACATTTGCTTCAAAGACCAGCATGTCATAGCTAAATTCAACATGTTTTACTAAGACATGGCTCATACTTTAATTGTGGTTTGTAGATTAAGCATATTCTCTCATATATACATATATACTTATATACATACATACATACATACATACATACATACATACATACACACATACATATGTACATATATATGTTTTCTTAATTTTTCGCGGGTATTTACATGTATGGTATTCAGCTTTTTTCGGGTATTTTCCCACGTCATTATAGTTGTGCTTTTAAAGTTGTAGCAACGTTTCGGAAGAATCTCATCTGCCATCATCAGGCTTCTGTATTGTGTTACAACTTTAAAAGCACAACTATAATGATGTGGGAAAATACCCGGACAAAGCTGAATACCAGATAGATAGATAGATAGATAGATAGATAGATAGATAGATAGATAGAGATAGAGATAGAGATAGAGATAGAGATATATAGATATAGATAAAAACCACTTTATCAAAGAATGTGCTGTTGTTGTGAAGTCATGTCCAACCCATCCTGACCCCATGGACAATGTTCCTCCAGGCCTTCCTGTCCTCTATCATCTTCTGGAGTCCATTTAAGCTCATGCCTACTGCTTCAGTGACTCCATCCAGCCACCTCATTCTCTGTCATCCCCTTCTTCTATTGCCCTCAATCTTTCCCAGCATTAGGCTCTCCTCCTGTGAGTCCTTCCTTCTCATTAGGTGGCCAAAATATTTGAGTTTCATCTTCAGGATCTGGCCTTCTAAAGAGCAGTCAGGGTTGATCTCTTCTAAGACTCACCGGTTTGATTGCCTTGCAGTCCAAGGGACTCGCAGGAGTCTTCTCCAGCACCATAGTTCAAAGGCCTCAATTCTTTGGTGCTCAGTCTTCCTTATGGTCAAACTTTCATAGCCATACATTGCAACTGGGAAAACCATAGCCTTGACTATATGTACTTTTGTTGGCAGGGTGACGTCTCTGCTTTTTAGTATGCTGTCTAGATTTGCCATAGCTTTCCTCCCCAGGAGCAAACGTCTTTTAATTTCTTGGCTGCAGTCTCTATCTGTGGTGATCTTGGAGCCCGTGCTTTTTTCCCCCTCTGCTATCTAGAAGCTCATAAATAAGCACAAACATATACATTTTTTATTTCTTTTCTATATAATGAAAGATAGTTTGTTTCTAACTATAGATACCATAATATTATAGGTAATAGGCCTGATTTTTCTTATGAAGTATATGGTAAAAAGTAAAAATGGATTTGCAATTGTGCGGTAGTTGTGCAAAGCTTATTTGAAAGCTAAGTCATTGATTTCCTTTGTTCCTTGTTGGAAATTAGTAGAAAATTCTTGTCCTAATGTCTGGCAATTTGCTATCTGATTTCAGAGATGCAATTTCTGGAAGCCTTAACTGTTTATTCAGTTGGTGGGGTGCCTTCTCAGATTAGGTTACTGTGATGATACAAAATTAATATGCTTATTATTTTGGAATTGCTTTATTAAAAATATTAGTAGCATATATAATTTAGGTTTACTGGTTTTAATTTTTCTACCAGAAGAAAAGAACAAGTGTATACAAAGTCTAAACTTTGAGAATCAATAAACAAATCAGTTTCATCCAATCTCTATGAATAAACAAATGCTACCTCATTATAACTTTAGTTTAATCTGCATTTTGTTAATTTTAAATGAACTGTTTTTTAAAAAAACCTCTCTTTTCCATTACTTATTGAGTTAGTTTTCAAATAAGAACATCAAGAACATAATCTATAATTATCTATGAAAAAACTCATGTATTTAATATTCTGCCACAATCTTTTGATGAAATATATCCCTTTTTATCTATCATGTTGCTTTCAAGAACATGATGCAAGCATGCCTATCCAAGCCAGCATAGGAATGCTGGTGGACATTTATTTTACTATATAGATAAGAAGAATGGAGAATTGGGAATGTTTTAAACAACGAGGCCATAAAATATAAGAGGTAAGATTTTTACATTTCTTACACAAAGATCTATGAGATAAAAACAAAGTAGCCATTTTCTACTGTAGTCCACAGTGATAATATTATCCTTCTACAGTAGATGCGTTATGCTACTTTAGCTTTTGTAGTTATCAAAAGCAAGACCATAGTAATTAGATTATATTACAAGATACATTCTAATTCAGCAGCTTCATTCTAGGATCCTTTTTTTATTGATAAATGCTTAACTTGAGTTCAGTGGCAGAATTATCTTGGAAGAAAATGTAATTAAACATACAGAATTATTGACATATCTGTCCAAAATATACTGTATATCCTGTTCAAAACAGACATGATCCCAGCGAATGAAGGCTGGTTCTAGTAAGGAAGTAAGTAAAGTATCAAAAGTGAGATTTTTAAAATATTTCTTCTATTCCACTTTTATTACTTTTATAAATAACTCAAAGCAGCAAACATACCTAATATTACTTCTTCTCCCTACCCCACCCCCAACAATAGTCCTGTGAGATAATTTGGGCTGAGAGAGAGAGAGTAACTTGAGTTGTTGGAGGATGAAATTGTATCTGTTTTATGTCCTGCTTCGTATTCCCTCACCAGCCACTAACCCTGGATGGGTGAGTGGGTGGGTGGATGGGTATTTGCGTAGATACATATATTTTCCTGGCTACTTCTGAAGTAAGAATCAACTGTGATTATCTCAACATTGTTTATCAAGGGGAGGGATCACTCCTAACAGGAATTTTTTTTGATATCAAATCACCTACCATGATGACTGAAATGCTGCATGTTGTTTGTCTTTATTGCTCTCTTGTATTTTAACTCTTCTGGAAAAATTATATTTTCTTGATTAAAAACACATTTGGACCTTTCTTAGAAAAGATACACAATTTAGGCTTCCTCAATCTGGCACTTTTAGATGAATTGGATTTTAACTTTCCAAATCTTCCACCACTGAAATCCAACATGTTTCGAGAGCACCAGATTGGTGAAAACTGCCAAAAGCTTGGGTTTTCGGAAGATGTTTTCTTTCATTTTGGTGCCATGTCAATGCTCTTGAGCAAATGTTAAAAATATAGTTGGGAACATGATAGAAAAAATCCATATGGTGAAAATAATCAGGCTATTGAGAAGCAATTAAAAATATTAGATTCTAATCAGGGATGCTTGAGAAGCAGAAAATTTAGAAAACAAAAGTGTATAATCTGATATAGTCCATATTTTTCTTATTAGATTCCCCTTCTTAGGAGTGTTTGTATCCAGTGTGCCATATCATTTTATATTTCCATTTCCTTAGAAACTGTGAAAAAAAAAGAAAATTCCTAGAAATTTCTGAATCTGTTTATGTAAAATGTTTCTTCATTGTTGTAACTTTTGGTTGGTTACAGGGATTAAAATATAGCATAAATGCAGGCTTATGCAGACTTCTAAGAATTTACCTGCCTTAATTCACTTGAATTCAACAGTTTCCTCAAAGATATATGTGTTTACCAATGACAGAAGAAGGTACTTTGCTGCCTATAAAGGAACAGTTATTGTGATGATAAAATGAGGGAAGACTTACCTCCCCCACCCATTGCCATCCTGAGTTCTTACTGGTCAATAAAAAGCAAATTTCTTAGTTTTTTTTCCATGGGCAATAGCATCATTTTGTTTCCACTCTAAAAAAAAAATAACAAAATGGGATGTATTGGGCTTCAGTATCTAACATGGTAAGAACCCTTCCTTTAACTTGAGTGTCTGAATCTTCCTTCCCTGAGACAAGGAAAGAAACTTGATCAGTGACAGGGAAAATCAGTGGTGGGATTCAAAAAATTTTACTACCAGTTCTGTGGGCATGGCTTGGTGGACATGGCAGGGGAAGAATACTGTAAAATCTCCATTCCTACCCCACTCCAGGGGGAAGGTTACTGCAAAATCCTATTCTCTACTCAGCCAACTAACCTGCTATCCAGCTCTGTTCTTCTGTGCAGGGCAGCAAAAGAAGACCCAGCCAATCAGCTGGGACTCGGGAGGCAGATAATAGATGGGGGTGGGGCCAGTCAGAGGCAGGATTTTCCGGTTCTCCAAATTACTCAAAATTTCCACTACCAGTTCTCCACAACTGGTCAGAACCTGCTGAATACCACCTCTGGGGAAAATGTACACTAAACTTAACCCAAGGTACTCTTTCTGCTTTTTGTATGTAGATTCTCCCTCAACCTTTATCCCTCTAAAACTGCAATGTTTTAACTCCTTTCCTTTCCTTTCCTTTCCTTTCCTTTCCTTTCCTTTCCTTTCCCATCCTCAGAAAAGAAGATAGATTCCAATTGATCAAGCAGGGAGATTTGCTTTCTCTGAATAAAGAATTTGCACTGAGGGTTGTCAATGATCAAAAAGGTAACTAAATCTACTGCATTGATATAGCAAAGGGCAAATATAATGGTAGCTGTTAGTCAGTACATGGCAATTCATTGAGATTCATAATAGAAAACGAGTAACATATTAATGTAATATTGGATTTTCAGGGGATGCTGGAAAACCATCAAATATGAAGGCTAATTTCTAATGTCCCCTGAAGGATTCATTTTAATATGAAAACTTGCTCCCATAGCTAATGAATTACTGGTAGCCATGAACAAGCTGAATTTGATTCTATTATCCACTTTGGACTTAGTATTCTCCAGTATTTTTCATTTGTAATTCAGAGGACAGAAAACTGTGAAAAAGTGGTTGCTTTTTTTCTTAATGTAGGTAAAGTTCTCTAAAAGTATAACTCAATTTGTGGATTTTCGCAAAAAAGTATTAAGACATCTGATAATGAAAAGGGCTATAAAAAGATAGAAAACAGTTCAGAAACAATATTGACAGGAAGGCTGCATTTCTGTAAACATCTGCCTGGGAATAATCTACTTCAGTGAGGTTTATTTCTAAATAGAATTATCAGATTTCATTTTATATTCCTATGAACTAGGGAGGGGCTCTTAGGCAATTCATCCTAAACTCATGTTTCTTTTAGTTGACAATTGCCTTAGTAAATTTTCTTCCTGTTCCTCAAGACCATTTGTTTCTGCTTCCAATACCATGCATCTCACAATAGTGACTTTTTAATATTCATTGTGGTTTATTCAATATAACATGTTAAGCCAAGCCAAGCAATAAGCTCGGTCTCCTGTCCTAGTGCAATAGCATGCAGATCTTTGATGCTTTCATAGCCACATTTATAAGACATGTCTTCCTGATTTGTTTCTCCTTTCTCATTCTGCATATTGTGGGCATAGAAGTCAACTTCAGTTGCTCTGCTATTAAAGTAATATTTTTCTTTTTCTCCCTACATAAACCTTGTTAAATCTATGATGATGCAAGAGATGGCATGATAAGGGTCTGCCCAGTTCCTATTGGCAGCTTAAATTTAATCCTCTCTATATCCTGTTTCTGGGCATTGCCTTCCATGTCCATTTTGGCTCAGACAGCAAGGTGTACACATATCTGCTTTATAACATCTAGCTGGAACTTCAGGAAATGCTGTTTAGGCATTGCTCAACATGCTAGTATACACATGTTTACTAGTTTTGGGAAGAATAGTACACCTGATATTGAATAGATAAATAGAGGTGGTTTTTTTTTTTTAAGATTAATAAATCTGTCTATGAAAAAAAAACTACTGGAACAATTACATTGAGAAAGAGATATATCAGTGATCAGTTTCAAATAAGTATATTAAGGGTTTTGTGTGTTACTGTGTTTCATGTGGTCATTCTCCAATTGCCTTTCTTGTTTATTGGATGATGGCCCCTATTATTTGGATTACACCACCATTTTGTGTATTCTGTAGACTAGACTAGAATTCTTTATTGGACAAGTGTGATTGGACACACAAGGAATTTGTCTTGGTGCATATGTTCTCAGTGTGCATAAAAAGAAAAGACACATTTGTATATTCCATGTTAATATTCTATTATTGCATTTTAAAAGAAAAAAGTTCACTTTTCTTACATGAAATATTACAGTGAAATCCTGGATCGTAGTGAAACAGCAGCAACCTGGTTAGCTGTCTGGCTGATAGGGAAATACGAAGAGTACAGTGTGACCCTCTGCTGACGAGCCTTCAGGTTCTATCCTGATTGACTTATTGTTTCATTTTACATGGGAATATGGTCAGGCCCTTCAGACCAAAACCATATGTTAAGTTCCAATTAAACTGATTCATGCAAAGGAATCTAGTCAACTAACTATTTTGCCTCGATCTGATTGTAGCAACTAGAGAGTCTAGACTGATTCCTCTTTTGACTTCGACTCAGGCTCTGCCACTCCTCTCCTACAGAATACCAATCTTGAGTTCAATATATTAATCTTCCGGATCTTCCAGAAAATCAATATTTCTAAGTAAAAAAAAAGTACTGGATGATTAGTCAGTAGGATTATATAAGAGGTGTAGGTTGATGTAGGAATGATTCTATTGATGGGTCTGTATCTCTTTCCTACTCCCATCTTATGCCCCCTTATATCTCATTAATTAGTCTCCTGTCTTTTTCTATTGTGGACAGTGAAATAAATCCTTCCAACTCTGTTATTCTAATCTGTTCTATAGTTGACTTTCAGAAGATTGACAGATAGTATTCTTTGGACAACTTGAGAGTTAGCTAAACCTTCTATCTGAGAATAATCCACCTATCTTATTCAATGACACATTATTAAAAACAATTTAGGGGTGTTTTTCTACTAGCTGGTGACAAAGGGTGGGAAAGGAAAGGAAGCTAGGACCTATCACTGACCTAAAACTATCCCTCATTAAATTATTAAGGACAGTACTGCTTAATGGTCCTATTAGTGAAGAGCGCCAATATTTCTTATTATCTACATTCAGGGACACTTTCCCATGCTTTAACTACAGAATCTTAGATAACATTTTAATTCTAGAAACATTAAGTACACTAATTTCATACTTATGGAGTCCTTGGGACTCACCATTTGGTTGATAGGCTTGGAACAACAGCACACAATAGCACAAAGCCATGAAACAAACAAAAAATCATTATTGTTCTATATTCCATTGTTCCAAACATCATTGAAAGTAGTAATGGTGCTAGAAATGGATGTCCAGAATAGCTTTGAAATATGGGACTGGAAGACTTTTTTTTTTTAAGAAAGGGGAACAGGAATGGAAGAGATGGAATTTTGCAGTGTAGCCTTTAAAGCTGAATACCAATGGTTGGCTGAAGTCTAAGCTTATTCTTCTTGATTTTTAATGATGGAGGCACGTATTGGTGCTGTTGACTCTCTAACCTCAGTTTTAATCTATTTTATCTACTTTATGCATTATCTATCCCTTCTAATACTGCACTCAAACTAGTCATTCCTTTGAATACTAATTGTTTTAAAGCTACAATAGGACTAGATTTATTATACTCATGTCTGGTGTATGGGCTTCCTTGAGGCATCTTGCTTACTGTGGAAATATGATGTAAACAATAGTTTACATAATAGTACATAAACAGAGGCCTGTAGGGGGCGTGCATTAGTGCACCAATCGTTCCTACTGTTCTTTTTATTTTTCTTATAAGTATCTATCTCATGATTTCAAAACTGTTTATTCTTATACCTGTATCTTGTATGCGATTGACAAATCAAATAAATACTAAAAAAAAAAGAAATACAATGGCATATGGCAAGAGTTTTTCTTATGCAGTATTTCTTAGTTCCAAAACAAATATGTGCACATCTCCACTATCACCACTGGAGGTCAGACAATGACTCTTTTGATAAAGATCACTGGTAATTTAAATTCCACTTTTGGATACCTTGGCAGGATCCTGAACATAATCCTCTTATTTTTCTCTTCTAACTTAGAGTTTTTGGAAATATCTTAGGTTTTAGAACAAATTTGTAACAATTGGGGATTCTTTCCCTTTCTTTTAAAAATAATTCTTATGATAGAACACAACACAGATTTATTGATTCTTAACCTTAGCCATTTAGGACATGTCCACATGTCTTAAAATGGCTAATGTTGAAAAGCATTGGATTAGAATAACAAATCACAAAATTGGATTACATTAAAAGAATATTGATAATAATGTAACACATGGCTAACTCAATAACAAATGAATATTGATTAAAAGAAGACAACAATATAACCAAGGGAGTTATTTATTTTAATATATATATATATGGTTTACTGTGCTGAAATCTCTTTAAGTAGTTTACAATAAAAATAAACTTTTTCTAAATTTATTCTGGGAAGGCCTGGAAGAAAGTGAAAACTTGTTTTTCATTCTAAAAAACATGCAGACTGGAAGTTGTGCAGCTTTAGTTCCAACATTTTTGGAAACATCTATTTTTACAATGAAGACTGATTATACTCAACAAATTGGAAGTGAATAGGATCTTACATCCTTGTTAGAGTTTTAGCACTTTCGTTCCTCCTATGACACTGATATTGCAACTCAGTTTTGTTTAACATGTTGTATGACCGCAGATAATTTTGACTTATTTGATACATCTTTATCAAACTAACATTTATCATGATATGTGATCCCAGTTGATGGGATTATCTAGTTAAATTTTTTTCAGTGGAAAGTTTGGAAACACTCAGGAGCAGAATAGATGTGAATAAGATAAGATAAAAGATGAGATAAGATAGGGTAAGGCAAGGCAAGGTAAGATAAGCTTTATTGTAATTTTTTACTGTGAGCACAATTGCACACTAGCACAGGCACACTCAAACTCACACACACATATATGTTAATCACTATTCATTTTGAATACAGAGCAAAATACATAGCAGAATAAGGTATACAACTAGCCCTACCATAACTGAGGCCGCAAAACTTCAGTTGTAAATTCTGACAGTTGTTAAGAAGTTATCACATGAACACACCCAATTTTATGATCTTTTTTCAGCAGTTGTTAAGCAAATCCTGGGTGAATGTGGCAGTCAAAATGAACATGAAGGTCATTAAGTTGCTATAGGGCAACTGTAAACTGTAAAGAGTAAATGCTGGTTTCTGGAACAAGACATTGTCAGTCAGGTCACATGGCCACATTTCTGAAACTTTGAATCTGGGTTGGAAGTAGCATTGCTGACGTCATAACTTTGAGCAGTTGTTAAGCATGAGTTAAGGATTACCTTTAATTAACAGCAGGGAAGATCATCATTAGATAGCCCTAATGCTTTTTCTGAAGCCACAAGAATTGCTTGGGAACCGAATTGGTGAAACATTGAAAGTAACACTTGTCTTTCTTTTTCTGCTCTTATTTTCCCAACACACTTTTTCTTGCAACCAATAGAGGAATAAATAATTTTTGCTAAAGTGCTGAGAACTTCGTTCACCTAAGCCTGAAATTCATGTTTCTTCTGACAGTAGCTTCCCATGATTTCACACAAATCTTTCCAATAAGGGATCATTGAAAACTGTACCCCAAAGCTTTTTTTAATGCAAAATCTATCCTTTCAGTTGTCATTAATTTCCATCCCCATGCTTTCATATCTTCCTGAGAAAAACCCTCACTATTCTACCTTTGCTTCAATAACATTACTATTTTAAGCAAATTGTAGCAAATCCATTCTGAAATCTCTTTCTTGTTCTTTTTCTCCAGCTCAGTCTAAAAATCTTACTCAGCCTTCTCAAAGAGATATTAATATGATTTGTGGTAACAAATGGCAAATCTTAGAAAGGTTTAACAGTTAAATCTTAGCGCAGCTTTGCTTAATCGGGTATCTTCCAGATCAGTTCAACTATGGGGAGCATCCTGAGGTGCTACAGTTTCTACAGCAGCGGTAATAACTGGAAACTAAACTGCCACTCCTCATTCAAAGAGAGTAAAGTAAATTATTCCTTGCAACCACCTATTGACATAATTACTTCAACTGGCGTGCATTGGTCTGGTAATGGCAGGATGCAGAGGAGTTGAAAACCTATCAAGTTATTTTTCCACGAGGGCCTGGAGCCAAGATGAAAGCATGTGTTCCTGCTGTTTGGGAGAACATACAGTCATAAGCTCTACACTGCTTGGACATCTCTAGGAATAAAGCAACTTTGCAGGAGTTTTAAGGACCTAGAACTTGAGCAGAAATAAATGAGGCTCAGCAGCCAAAGAAAGATAATATTATTGGACCACAAACATGCAGAGGGCTAACACTAGACCTGTGGAGGTGTCCTATACATCACTGTCAGCTAGCAGGACCACTGAAGAGCACCAGGTTGAAGCCAATTGTTTTAACATGCTACTATCACAGCAGCCAATCCTTCCTGGAAAGGTTAATTCCTGAAGGTAAACTAATTAGTGTGCAATTAAAAAGACAATTCATCACAAAACTCACCAGGAAGCCTCAATGAAAATGTGAATAAAGACATACAGATTTGCTTGCAACTCTGCCTACATTCTTTTGTACCAGACCTAATGCACTTGCATATTTTATTTAATAGGAAAATCTGTCTTCTTTTTCTTCTTCTTTTAGCTTCAGAAGTAGCATAAGTCAGAGATACAAAGCTTGTATACTTCTTAAATCCTTGGCTATCATCCCAGAGATCTCTAAGATGTCATTAATTCATATATTAGTAGAAAATGATCTGATCAAAGAGCTATCATGCTAACAATATAAAGTTAATTTAATTTTAATAACATAAGGTACCTTATTTTAAGTCACATTTGTTTGTTCTTGGCCCCACCAATTTCTTTACATTTACTGGACTACTTTTGGGGGTGGAGGGTGGGGGATGACTTGGAATCCTAGCAAATCGCTGAAAACCTGAATATGGTCCTTGGTGCCTAAAAGTGACAAATTCCTGCTTCCAGCCATAAAGTGGTTTTTGCTTAGTATGGTTTGATTTCTTAATTGTTGTAGTTTGTAAATAGCTCAGATCAATCTAAGATTTCAGACAACAATAACTTATTCAATAAACCAAGGTTAAATAAGCCATGTCTTAGCAGAACTCAGAATGGATTGCACAGTAATATACATCTGGAATTAGGATCTTTTAGGAATAGGAAAACATCATTTTCTGAAAGAAATGGCTGTATTGTAGTGGGAGACCATTGCATTCAGCAAGCCAGGCATAAGTAGATGAGATCTGTTGGCCATTTTCTAGGAAATCTGCAGTAAAGCCAGTTTGGTCTAGTGGTTAAGGCACCAGTCTAGGAACTAGGAGACTGTGAGTTCTAATCCTGTTTAGTTACGAAAGCCAGCTAGATGCCTTTGAATCAACCATTCTCTCTCAGTCCAACTGTGCTATCCACTCCCCCCATGCATGTATAGCAAGAGTTCTAGAGATGTTTATTCAAACCTCCTAAACAGGAGGAAAGCAACCCTGTTGCACAAGTCTGGATGCCAGGCTCAGTAACAGTCATTGGATAACCGAGTGCAATGGGCACATACAGAGTCCAGTAAAGCAGCCCTTGATTCAAATTGGTCAGGATATACAGCACACAAGCACATGGAACTTGGCACCTTGCTCCAGCAACGCTCAAGTCTTCAGGGCAGATTGAGGTAGGCAACCCTGGTGCATGAGAGGTGAGGTTGCCTCCTCGCCAGTTGCTTAGCTGACTGGCATTGTGCCTGTCTCCTTTCTGCTCTATGTATCCTGGAACTTCCTGGCCAACTTGCTGCAGCTGTGGCTGGCCTTGTCCAGCCTCAGCCTGTCACTCCTTCAATTGTCCCAGCTGAAGCTGCTCCATCAGTCTTGTACTCTCCGAGCTCCGTGCTTTCCTCTGCTGACTCAAACTCACCTTCCTCTGCTGAACTTATGTCCAGAGAGGGATCCAGAGATCGATCTATGGCAGCAATTCACCTCATAAAGATGTTGATGTTGGGAAAATAGGAGGAGGAAAGGGTGTTGTATAGGTTCACTGCCTCAAATTATTTATAAAAATAATAAAATCAGGATACAAATAAATAAACCCGTAAAAGCTTTAAAAAATGACAACACAAATGTTTTCATCACCTCACTCGGGATGATGAAAATGAACAATATGGACAGAAGGGTTGTCATTCTGTAAAACATCTGTTAAGTTTAGATCTGGTTCTGATTATAAGTGTCCCTGGTTTTTAAAAGTTAGCATATGGATATTTACATGAGTTTATTTCTGGTCACTGGTTGATCTCATAATTTTTATAAACTATAAAACATTTCACAAAGTTAGAACAGATCTTATAAGTGTTTTATTCAATTGGTACCATCCCTTTCAGGTATCTTTCTTTAATAAAATAGACAACTTATTCATCATAAAACAATTTATCAGGATATATCATGGCCATGAGTTTTTACTAGAAGCAAATTACTGAATAGATGAAGCATGTTTGGATAATTGAGACTGCCAAATTTTGGCATGTATTTTAATTGTTGCCACTGGCTTGGACCTTTAAGACTGATGCTAGAAGAAAACATGGAAGCAAGATAGTAAGTGTGATAAATTTTTTTTGCTGTTTTTTCATATTAGCTTATATTAATTATTGTACTGTACAATGCATTTCAGTTTTAATAAAATATAAAATTTCCAGATTAAGCAGAAATTTTAATGACTTTGTGGACATGTCTGGCTGTTCACTTTTTTCCAGTTGTTGTTTTATTATGTTTTTAATCGTTTTTAAAAGAACAAAAGAACAAACAAACCAAAGAGGAAAAAAAGAAAAAATAGTATAATACTAGTAAATGGACCAAAGAAGTACTAAGATTATAAAGTTAACTATTAAGCTTATAAGAGTCATTTTTTCTTTATAAATTTCTTCAAAAAATACATCTAGAGGTGCAGCAAATATTGATATCAAATTTCTTTCTCTTCCAGTGCATCAAAAATACCCTGGAATATCTAAAATGTCGTACCCTTGTCTATCATTTTATAGAGTCCATTTTGCTTTTCCTGCCTAGAATTTTAATCTCTTCTAGTGGCCCATTTCTATATTCATGACATCTCAGATTTCATTTGCTTTGTTTTAAATTTTCAACTAATAATGTCTTTCCTGAGTCTAACCCATTTGTATTCCCACAGAAAAGTTGTTCTGTTAATTCATTTTTTAATAAAACCTTAGCAAAAGTCCAATTTTTCTAAATTCACCTGGTCCTTTTATTGCATTTAAAACTTTCTTAAATTAAATTTTCATTTAGTTTTTTTGTTATTTATTTTATATTTTTAAAAACAATTCTTTAAACTGCTGTTTGCTTTTCTTCTATTTTGGGATGAAATTTTACTCATTGGGTAGCTTTTCCAGCTTTCTGTTTGGAAGATCTCTGTTAAATTGTAAAATAAATGTAAATCCAAACGTAATTAGAAAATGAGATGGTCCAACCTAGTGTCCTTAAAGGCTCTGTTGTGGTTGAGAACTTGATGCTCTTCGTATGCCTACTTGGTATGACTGCTATCCTGTGGTTTCCTTGTTTGGAGTAACCATCCAGGCACAAGGGCAATATCTCATCCTCTCCTTGTCTGAAGGGCTTCTGTGGGATTGAGTTTGCTAGTTTGCCTATTGTTGCCGCATTATCATTTTCATTCTTTTAGAGAAGACTATTTTATCATTTTTCCTCACCTGGAAACATTTTGCTAAGCTTTCAGATCAGATAAGTGGATGCTGGCTGAAATTATAAATAATTAAGTAAAGAATTATTTTTACAAAGTGAGGCAAGGGTCTAGCTTTTTGGAAACTATGCTTTCTGACTACTCATAAGAACTCTGTATTTGTGAAAGCACCCATAGTTACAGGAACCATGTTATTCTAATAAAATATTACATTCCATAGTTATAATGGAAAGGGGATTTTAAAGTAAAATCTTGGGAAGAAGCAAAACTTCAACAAAAGCAGAACCGAACACAAGGGCTTGGAAATAGTGGAGGTTGGTGCTATTAAATAGTATTCTTTGCAATTGCAAAGAAAGCTGCAAGGTTGTATGAATGTAGCAACTTGTTTCAAGACATTTCTTTCTTCAGTATCATATTTACAGCAGCCACCTTTAAGGCAACGATCTCCAGATGTTTCATCATCCCCAGAGGAAAATGAGCATTTGCAGTACAACACATCTACTTGGCATCAGGATAAAATCTATAGCGGAAATGCTTTTGTATTACAGGCATGTAAAATTTAGTCATAACTATGCTATTTGTTTCCAGATGCAGTTGTTGCTCTGAGGTCATACATTAACTGAGACAACATGATCCTTGCTTTGTTTATAAGACAATCAAATGCCGTACTCCAGTGTATTAAACGTAGGAGCAGCTGAAAATCATATTTCTGTTTATAGCAGGAGACTTGAAACAAGCCATAGTGCAGAGCTGTGATTACGGAATTGGTAGTCATACAAATTATACATGTGCAGTTACACAAGACCACATGCTTATTAAAATTAGGCTCTGGGAGTGAAAGTATTGGCCAATCAATTCAGCCACACAAAGCAAAAAAGTGAAGGAACCTCAGATTTTAGGCCTGTAAATGCCTTTTGCTAAAAGGTAGAAGAAAATATTGCAAGACTAATTCTATAGTTTTAAAGCTCTCACTAGTAAAAAAGTAGTGGATGACACATAACACTCTTCTCCAGCAAACTTAGCTGTAAGCTATACTTTACAAAAAAGAGAACAAACCAGCGGGGGGATTGAAATAATTTAACAACCGGCTCTACCAATGACTGGCTGGGTGAGCATGGCTGGGTGGGGTCATGTGACCGAATGGATGTAGCCAATTCTATGTCACTCGCGTGGGTGGTTCCCATATAGGCCAGGTGGGATTGGGGATGGAATCCAGGAGTCTCTGGCAGGTGGGGCAGGAGGGAAAAATGATCTAACCTGTATGTGTGTATGTGTGTGTGAGAGAGAGAGAGAGAGAGAGAGAAAGAAGGGGGAGGGAGGGAGAGAGGGAGAGACGGGGGAGAGACAGGAGAGAGAGAGAGAGAGCACATTGCTGCCAGCCCTCATATAACTCTTTGAGATTGGAACATCTCTCTCTCTCTCTCTCTCTCTCTCCCTCCCTCTCTTTCACACACACACTCGCACAGACAGACAGACAGAGGTTGGATCGGATCTCTCTCTCTCTCTCTCTCTCTCACACACACACACACACACACTCACTCACTCACATAGACAGACAGAGGTTGGATCGGATTTCTCTCTCTCTCCCTCTCTCTCTCCCTTAGAAAGTCTGCCAGGCTGAGGGAAAGTGCATGTGCTACAGCATGCTGTGGATGCTCCTTGCTCGTCCCTTTGCCTGGCTTCCCTCCTCCCGCTGCTTGTGCTCTCCCTCCCCAGCGTAGCCTGATGCAGGCGGAAGCTCACAACTTCCCTTTCCAAGCCCCCTGTAGGTGAAGCTGGGCACGGATGAGGCTTTTTGTCTAGGTTTGTCCAGCTATCAGTGGAACATCGGCTTCCTCCCCAGGCTCCTGTCTGTTTCCCCTGACATCCAGACAAACCTAGCAAAAAGCCAGCCCTCACCAGTGCTCAGCTTGGCCGACAGGGGGCTTGGAAAGGGCCGTTGTGAGCTTCCGCCTGCATCAGGCTAAACTGGGGAGGGAGAGTGCAAGCAGTGGGAGAAGGAAAGCCAGGCCAGTGGACAAAATCAGTGTTTGGGAAGGACTCTGTACCCACCCACTCAGTCAAGATGTAGGAGAGGCAGGCCCAAAAGGGGGTCAAGCCTCATTGTGGCCCTTTGGCTGAGCATGGTGGGCCGGGAACTGCTGGTCTCCCTCCCCCACCATTGGTCTTACCTTCTCAGGCCAGGTGAGGAGTGGCTGGGCCTGGGAGGGGAGAGGTGAGGGGCACCCATCTGCAGGTTAATGGGGTACCCATTAAGAGGCCATCCGGGTAGCCATGCAGCACAAGCAGCAGTTCATGTATCATGGTGCTGCATGGGGACTGGGCCTGCCTGAGCCTCTCTTTGCAGGAACCCCAACTATGCCCCTGGCCTCCTTAGGGCAGAACCGGCTCTGGGCTCTAGACTGGTCCCCTGTGAAGCCCATTGTCTGCCAAGGTCCCCTGCGAAGCCTCGCCCGCTGCCTGCTGAGGGGCACCTGGACTCCCAGTGGTGAGATAGGGTCCTTCAGGCACTAATCTTGGCTGCCTATTTAGTAGCAGAGTGCAGGGCCAGTTACAGGAGCGCTGAGATGCCAAAATGGCCTTAGGAGAAGCAAGAAGAGCTACCTAAACAAGAACTACCTGTATATAAAACTGCGCTGTGCATTCAGAAAGTAGATAAAATGCCTCTCCTCTGAACAAGTTCAATAGGTTATATGTGCAAAGTCATGCTCTTCTACAGTACAGTAGTAATTGGCAAGCTGTTTCATGATTCAAGTACCTGGTCATTAGAAAGTTGGAACCAGGCTTTAAGTCAGGGAGGGGCAATTAATTTTCAAAAGGGGCCATTTGAGAAACTAGGACTGTTGTGGAGGGGTGTTGGCCTGCCACAGCCCTGTCCCCTGCTGTGGATGCTGTATTATTATCTGTCTCTGATGCCATTACCCATCTCTGCTACCCAGTCTCTGCTGCTGAGCCCCCACCTCCCACTGCTGCTGCCCCATCCCCACCATTGCTGCCCCCACAACAGAGTGGTATTCAGCAGGTTTTGATTAGTTCTGGAGAACTGGTAGTGGAAATTTTGAGTAGTCCAGAGAACCGGCAAATACCACCTCTGACTGGCCTGGCACCCCTCTATTATCTGCCTCCCACTGAGTCCCAGCTGATTGGCTGGGTCTTCTTTGGTTGCCCTACACAGGAGAACGGAGCTGGAAAGAAGATTAGTGGGGATGGGGAGAGAATGGGGATTTTGCAGTATCCTTCCCAACAAGCCATGCCCAACAAGCCATGCCCACAGAACCGGTAATAATTTTTTTTGAATCCCACCACTGCCCCACAAACCCTGCTGCTAATATCTCCAACACAGCCAACACCATCAGTGTCATGGGTCAGATTGGGACCACCAGCAGGGTGGATATGCTTGGAGGCAGGGGTGGGATTCAATTTTTTCAACAACCGGTTCTGTGGGCATGGCTAAGTTGGTGGGCATGGCTTGGTGGTCATGTTATTGGCTGGGCGTGGCCAACTCAATATCACTCACATCAAGGCGCACATCTCCTCACCTGGCCTCTCATGACTGTGGGGATGCTGCAACAGTTGTAAGTATGAAAAAAGTCACTTTTGTCACTGCCATTGTAACTTTAACTGGTCACTCCACACAAGCAAAGTACCAGCAAAGGAGGGGACAAAAACTCCAGAGAAGTTCCAGAAACAGGAAGTCTAGTCCTGCCAAGAATGTAATAAGGGTTAACAGAGAGGCAGTTTCTGTAAGCAACACCAGAATGTTTCCTTCCTGCCTTCCTTACAGGATTAGGCCAGTAATTTCTTCTAACAACCAGTTCTCTGAACTGCTTAGAATGTTAACAACCAGTTCTACCGAATAGGTGCGAAACGTAGAATCCCACCCCTGCTTGCAGGCCGTAAAATGCCCGTCTGCTATAAATAAATAACCACTATTATTAAATGAACAAGTTCTAAACAATTGCTTTAAAAAGCTCTCCAATTCCCACAAGCAACAGAGGTTTCCTCCTGAGTTTGGAACTTTCTAAGAGTATCTAATTAGGAAACCAAATATGCTCTAATTTCAGGGTTTTGTGCAGTGTATTCACCATAAATTAAGGGGAAAAAAAATCTTCTTACCCAGTGGATAGCAGGCAACTAGTTCAATTAGAGGGTACAGCATTTCAGCGATGTTGTTTTGAATGCTCTGTGTATAAAGTGTCACTTTCATGTGTTTTTCTTTTTCATATCTGGACTTTTATCTGCATTGTTTTGAAAAGCGAATGTGCCACTAAATCATTCCTCATGGGCAGGACTACACAGCTGTACAACTATCTCTTGTTTTATTTCAGATCTTTAAGGGTTTTTTTGGAGGGAGTTTAGAGTCTCTGCTTTTGAGCTTTGATCAAGAAAATCAAAGCACTTCCTCTTGGATTTTTGCTAGATCTGAGTGTAGGGGAAGAACCCTTTAGAGCCCCTCAGCTGGACAAACAGTGTGGAGCAGTTAACTTGACTGATGGCAGCCAATTGTAACTCTTTCAGAGGGAAGATTCGTGAAAGAATAATATCCTCATCCTCCAAATTAAGAATTAATGTATATTTTTTTATTTGGTATGCATTACTGAATAGAGCATTTAATAATAATAATAATAATAATAATAATAATAATAATAATAATAATAATAAATCCTACATTTTAAATTTTCCCATGCAAGAGAATTATTTTTCTATATGCAGAGGATTTAATGTTTACATTAATTAGCCTGAGGCTAGTTACAGTAAGTTATCATATCCTTAGCTTGGTGGTCAGTCTTCATTTGCCATCTCCTCTGATTCTGGCTGCCCTTCTCATTAACTTTCTCTGCATTTTAATACTTTACTTTCTGTCTTTTCCCTATTCTTCTTTTCTCCTGTCTGACTCAGTCAACTAGGAGTTTTAAAGAAAAAGCTATTATATCCATATCTTTTTTCAAGTATTCTTCCTCAAGTTTTCAAACAAATGAATTTTGATTTCACTTTTTTGTTGTCCCAGAGAACTTTCTGATACCTTAGCAATTCTAGGTTCAATGCAAGCAGGTTCTTTAAGGGCATACCTTTGGTTTAAGGCAAGGTATCAAACTCGCAGCCTGCAGGCTGGATGTGTCACATGCTGGCTCCGCCCCCACCTGGTGTAGCAAAGGGGGGAAAAGTCCTGATACGTCATGTGATGCGGCTATCACGCCGCTGTGATGCCGTGAGTTTGATAACCCTGGTTTAAGGAATCAGGTGATGACTTATAGATTATTCCACTTGAGAAAAATTCCTAACAGTGTCTTCCATATGAAACTTCCTTGTACCTTCCCCATCTCCTAACTACAAAAAAAAATAAGACTACAAATAAACAACAGGTACTTTAAGAATTGCTCTCAGCAATCTACAGGCGGAAATCAATTGGAAGAATGGATTCCAAACTTTCTTAAGGTCTCCCCTGGTAGCAGTCCTGGCTTGGACAGTGTATCTTGGCTTGCTTGACTAAATGCTTTATTGGAAACCTCAGCAAGGCTACACAACAGTGTTATTTAAACCCCCTTCCTAGTGTACCACTTTAACTGATATTGCAGATTTAGCATATTATCTAGATCTGAAACGCTTCCTCCCATCTTGGATCATCTTAACCTGGAGATTATGTTTGTGTTCATTTAGAACATCTGATTAAAATGATTCAAGATGGTGGCTGTCTAAGGTTTCCATGACGTGCAAACAGAAGACACCATGATATCCCATGATGTCTTTGTAGAGGACTGGGCAGCATGATTTCATCATAGTTTCTCTCACTGAAGTGAAATATAATGTATGGTCACCCTTTGAACTGTTCTATGTTCCCATTATGCACATGTATTTATAAAAGTATGTTTGCTTGTATGTGTGTAACAATAATGGGAAAAAGAAATGCTGCTATTTGAGGGACATCACTCATATCTTTGTCTGGAGTTTAGAAGTGATGATTGACTAATGATATGTCAAGAGTCTATGATGCAGAGAACACCAACTAAGTTGAGTATGTTTAAATTGACCTTTGGATAGCATCCTTTAAAATACTGTCTTAACCACAAATTATCTAGATCCAGTAACTGTTGCGATATCATGACACATCAGTAGGAAGTCACGTACACAGACAACCCAATACACATACAATACATATATAGGGCGACACTATAGGAACAGCAACGTGCAAAACCTGAGTTGGCAATAGCATAAGGATTAGCCATATATGGCAATGTTTCCTGTTCCTGTATAAAACCTGAGTCAGATAAGGATTAGCCATATATGGCAATGATTCCTGTTCCTGTATAAAAACCTGAGTCAGCTATAGCATAAGGATTAACCATATATGGCAGTGTTTCCTGTTCCTGTCTAACCTCATGTAACCTAACCCCCCCCTGCTTGCTGCACAATAAAAGAGAGGTGCGTAGTACTATCTGGGCTTCCTCTCACCAAAAGAAACCTTTGTGTCGCTGTCATCTTTGCCATCAAGAGGAGCCCACCCAGACAGTCTGCCTGGGTGCAGGTCGTCAGCTGATTCATCCTGGTATTGGGACCCGCAACTCATCAACTGGTGACCCCGACGTGATTGTCTCAACGATACGTCCCCAACAAGGCGTGATTCTTGTCTAGGAATACGCTTCCTTCACTCCTGTACCTACGCACCTGGAATAGGCTTCGCGCATCGTAAGTATGGGCTCCTCACTTTCTCAAGTTCAGCTCAAGCATAGGGATGAACTTCTCTCTTTAGTGAAGAAGGCAAATTATTTGCAAAAGGCTAACGGCACAAATGTATATCCTCTGTCAAAAAAGTATTTGAATGATTTTTTGAGTTATGTTCAACAACACTGCCCCGCGTATCCCGCGGAAGGCACTCTTAAACGTTCCACTTGGGAACGGATGGGGAAATGGATGCATCAATCACCTAGGGCTCCGCCTCAGATTATTTGTTCTTGGCGTGCCATTATGGCTGCTCTTAATATTCTCTTTCCTGATGATTCTATCCAGTCTTCCTCAGACCCACCTTCTGCTGAACTCTGTTCTGTTGCTGCCTCAGCATCTCCACCCTACTCCCCCCCACCCCTTGACTCTTCTCTGTTGCCTCCTTCCTCCATGGTGACAGATCCTCCTGTCCGTAATGCCTTTCAATCGGCTTTGGCAGAAGGAAAACTATCTGCAGATGATCTTTCTTGTTTCCCTATGATTCTTCAAACCCCCGCTGCTGGGGGTAATCCTGCCCCTCATTATACCCCATTGGAGTGGGCTTTGCTAAAGGAATTAAAAAACTGCTGCTTCTAAGTATGGCATTCCAGTTGTACAACTCTTCAGACCTCAGCCCAAAAAGCAGAATTAGCAGCCGTCATTTTAGCCTTGGAAAAATTTCCTCACATCCCAATCAATCTTATCTCTGACAGCTTGTATGTCACTCAAGTAGTATTTCACATATATGGCTCTTATCTTTCCCCCTCTGTAGAGACTTCCCTTCTAAAACTGTTCTCTTGCTTACAGCAGCTCATTACTGCTCGTCAACACCCTTTTTTTATTGCTCACATTCGGAGTCACCAGCAACTTCCGGGATACCTCTCCGAGGGAAATGTCAGAGCCAATACTGCTTGCCAACAGGTTTTTGCTGCTCAAACACAACCTGCCCCCTTAACGACAGGAGAAAGTCATGCTTATTTTCATCAAAATAAAAAGGCTCTGGTCAAACAATTTGGCATTACCATGGCTGAAGCAATTGCCATCATCCAACAATGCCCCACATGCAGTCTCCAAGCGAAAGCTATCCCTCAAGGGGTTAACCCCAAGGGACTTCAGGCATGTGATACATGGCAAATGGATGTTACTCAATATCCTCCTTTTGCCCCATGGAAATATCTTCATGTTACTATAGATACTTATTCAGGATTCATATTGGCTACGCCCCAAAGGGGCGAAAATGCAAAACAGGTAATCAACCACTGTATTCGAACCTTTTCAGTGTTGGGATGTCCAAAAATACTAAAAACGGATAATGGACCTGCCTACACAAGCTCTGCTTTTTCAGAGTTTTGCCATCATTGGTCCATTAACCACAAATTTGGAATTCCTTTCAATAGCCAAGGGCAAGCTATTGTAGAAAGGGCAAACCAAACGCTTAAACAAGCCCTTGATCGGTACACGGGGTCAAAAGGGATTAGCCCCCCCAACCTCCCAACACTGCAAAATCTGTTAAATGTCTGTTTGTATACTCTTAATTTCCTTAACCTCACTGGAAACCCTCCCTTGTCTGCTGTGTCTCGTGATTTCACTAAACCCTCTCTCCCCACTGCAAGACCACTTGTCTATTACAGGCAACTCCCAGATCCAGTTTGGAAGGGTCCTGCTGAACTTATCACCTGGGGGCGAGGCTATGCTGCAATTCAGTTACCTGAAAAAGTTCTCTGGATTCCTAGTCGCTGTGTGCGCCCTTGCCACACCTCCCCACCTGATCAGCCACAACCCAACGCAGACCCTCTGGATCTCCACTGGCTGAAGCTCCATGATGAATAACTGCTTCCTCTTCTTCACTGCATTATTTTCTTCCTTTTTCCTACAAACATTGCCTGCAAACCCCCTCAATCCACACCAGCCAGTGAAACAAACTTGGACAATATATGATGCCTACGATCGTGTCTTATTTTCCATCAGCAACACCACTCACCCATACACCTGGTGGCCTACCCTCAAAGCTGACGTCGGACAGATATTGGTAGGCCTCACCACCTACACCAGCACGACCGAGACACCCACACCTTCTCCAGGATTCGTCCATCGCTATTTCCTGGTCACCACCGATCAAAGACGATTATATCTTTGCCTTCAAAAATGGTTCTTGGCATCAAGATGATTGCTCCTCAGGGGGCATATGGACTCCATGTAATCCCATGTATATTCTGTTTTCGGCGGGAGGGAAAAGGCTGACTACACGGTGGGAGGCGGGTCTTACCTGGGGAATCCGGATTTATGCTGATGGGTACGACTATGGCAATACTTTTACCATAAAACTCATCATTGAGCGGCCTGCTATCCAAGTAGGTCCCAATAGAAACATATCCCAGGTAGAATATCGTCCAGGCCATACAGTTCCCCAACCTTTGCTACGGTTAATAAATTCTAGTTACCTCCTCCTCAATGCCAGCAACCCTGCAATTACCAATGATTGTTGGCTGTGTCTTAATGCAGCCCCCCCTTACTATGAGGCCATTGGTAGCACCACCAATTTCACTGCCCAAAAATCATCTTCATCTTGTCGTTGGTCACAAGGTACTCAAACCATTGGTAACATTATAGGGACGGGATATTGCCTGGGAAATGTACCTAACACCACAAGTCATCATTGTAACCAGACTTACTTATGGCTCAATGGTATTTCTAGGGCACTTTGGAGTACTGGTGGGAATTTCAATACTGTTTTTCAGAACTTGTATTTTGTTCCGGACAACAATTCATGGTGGGCCTGTGACACTGGTCTCACCGCTTGTGCTCACGGCCCCACCATCACTCAAAGGAATGGTTACTGTGTTCTCGTTTCGATAGTCCCAAAAATAACTTACCACCCTGGCCAAGCCTTTCTGCAGGATAACACCAATTTTGCTCGTCCTAAGAGAGAGGTAGTCACCACCCTTACCCTTGCTGTATTACTAGGACTAGGAGCTACAGGTGCTGCTACGGGAATTGCCGGTCTAGCAGTTAGTAATAATCAATACCAAACTTTGCGTGCTGATATAGACAAAGATCTCGAACTTCTCGAACAGTCTATTTCTCACCTTAAAACATCTCTTACATCCTTATCAGAAGTTGTTTTGCAGAATAGAAGGGGCCTTGATCTGTTGTTTTTAAAAGAAGGAGGGCTATGTGTAACATTAAAAGAAGAATGTTGTTTCTATGCTGATCATACCGGCTTAGTACAAGATTCATTAGATAAATTAAAAGAGCGATTGGAATTACGCAAAAAAGAAAGGGAAGCAGGTAACACTTGGTACCATAATATGTTTAATTTCTCCCCATGGCTCACAACACTTCTTTCCTCAATTGCTGGACCATTAATATTGCTCCTATTGCTGTGTGCCATGGGCCCTTGTGTATTTGGGAAAATAATGCAATTCCTCAAAAAACGACTGGCCATTATTGATACTGAGATTACCAACATAAACATGCTTGTAAGAATAAGGTCTGAGATGAACACTCCAGCAGAAAAAAGGTCTCTATTGGCATTCACTTCGGACTCGGAGGAGAACGAAGATGAATACCCAGAAAAAGGAGACGGCCCTCGCATTCTGATATGCCGGCAGGACTTGGACTCAGAAGAGGACTAGATTCTGCAGCATAAAAGAATAGAGGTGCATCAAAATAATAAAAAACAGAGGAGATGTTGCGATATCATGACACATCAGTAGGAAGTCACGTACACAGACAACCCAATACACATACAATACATATATAGGGCGACACTATAGGAACAGCAACGTGCAAAACCTGAGTTGGCAATAGCATAAGGATTAGCCATATAGGGCAATGTTTCCTGTTCCTGTATAAAACCTGAGTCAGATAAGGATTAGCCATATATGGCAATGATTCCTGTTCCTGTATAAAAACCTGAGTCAGCTATAGCATAAGGATTAACCATATATGGCAGTGTTTCCTGTTCCTGTCTAACCTCATGTAACCTAACCCCCCCCCTGCTTGCTGCACAATAAAAGAGAGGTGCGTAGTACTATCTGGGCTTCCTCTCACCAAAAGAAACCTTTGTGTCGCTGTCATCTTTGCCATCAAGAGGAGCCCACCCAGACAGTCTGCCTGGGTGCAGGTCGTCAGCTGATTCATCCTGGTATTGGGACCCGCAACTCATCAAGCAACCATATTAACCATGGTGTCATTATACCTAGGCTGGAAAAATTGAATGACAACCAGAGAGCAGCAAATTCCTGCTTTCATTTTTTTTGGTAGCCTGTTTGTTTTTGTCTGGGTGTGAAAGCTGTAACATTAGGTCTTTATACACACACTTGAGGTTTTAAAGAAAATTTAAAATTGTGTGTGTGTATCTACAACTTCTGGAGACAAGCTGTTGCATTGATTCATTTTTCTAAATGTCAAGAAATTTCTCCTTAGTTCTAGGTTGCTTCTCTCCTTGATTAGTGTCCATCCATTGTTTCTTGTTCTGCCTTCTGCTTTGGAGAAGAGGGTTGACCCTCTCTTCTTTGTGGCAGCCCCTTAGATAATGAAGCACTGCTATCATCTCATCCCCAATCCTCCGCGGCCTTTTTTCATTAAACTAGACATACCCAATTCCTGCAACTACGTATTATTCTTCATATGTTTTAGCCTCCAGTTTCCTAATCATCTTTGTTGCTCTTCTCTGCATTCTTTCCATCATCTCAGCATCTTTACATCTTTTTTATATTGTGGCAACCAAAACTGTATGCAATATTTCAAGTATGATCTGCTACAATCTATTCAAAATTTGACCTAATTTTCAGTAATGTATTGTACAGTATATTATTACTCTATGATATATTCCCAGTACAGTTACTTTACATGAGCAGAACTGGGTGGCTTGTTGTCAGCTATCATTAAAAAATGCAAATAATGCTTTCACTTTCATTTTGTAAAATTACCATAAAGATAATGATTAAGAGCTTGATTTTCATTTCAGAATTTTCAAGTGACAAAATGATAGTACCAGTAGTGTCCACTATGTGGCAGCAGGTGACCAGAATGATAAAGATATAAAATTAAACTGAGAGGTTCAGATTCAGATTAACACAGTTGGAAGGGACTTTGTAGTTCATCTAGTCCAACCCTACCCCCCGCCCAAACAGGAGACCCCATACCATTTCTGACAAATGGTAATCCATATTTACTCTTTTCATCCCTCTCATTCAAAAATCATTATCATCCAATCATCCTACAAATTCCTTATTATTACAACACAGAGAACACCACTTGTGTTCTGGAGAAAAATCTGTAATTAATAAAAATATTCTTGCCTTTCTTTCTGCATATTCACAAGTAATTAGATAGATTTAGATTACAAAATCGCATGCCTTGATAGGAATGGGATTCAAACAGACTTTGTAGAATATTGCTGTAAAATTTATTAAACCATTTTTTAAAGAAACATGAAGAAATGTGCATGTCTGTCTATTCATAATTTTTTTCTTGAAAATATACCTTTTTACAACAAAACAATAGAATTATAATCAGACTAAATAAACTGTTTCTGAAATCTTGCTCAGAAAGACTGCAGGGATTTGCCTAGGCAATTGTCAGTGGTTAGTAAAGAATACATTCAAAGAATGAATTTTTTTTTGCTAAAGACAAAACTGAGTGGTGGAAATACCATCAAAGATGTTAATACTGGTTTATGCCTTATATGATATGGTGCTAGAATTATTAACTGGGTACAACCTGAATTGAAAAAAGAAAGCTAATCATGAACACCAACTAGCAGTTTAGAAGACATGATAAAAATTCCTTAATTTCACAACACATGGATATACTTGACAATAGTTTAAACAAGGAAAATATGAATATTCCAGACCAAACTAAAAACTCCAGAGCATTCCTGAAATCCTGAAATTCAGACAAATTGGTCATCAACAGGATCATAAATAAACAATGTCTATACATCATTCAAAAGAGACGATCAAGAAAACCAAATCACCTTCTCATCAGCAATTGCATTTGTTTTCTTTCATTTCAATATGAGATTGTGGAAGACAACGTTACTGACATATTTAAACTAAAATAAACAATTAATAAGCAAATCTGTTTTTTTTATTGTTTTGGGTTTAATGGGAAAAAAAACTTGAAGAAAAAATTCAGAACTTTGTTGTTATATAGTCTGATGGCAACAAGACTACTGGAAGGACACTTTGATCCCCACAATGGATCGAAAAACTGATGGAATTAGCAGAGGTGGCTAAATTGACTGTTTTGATTAAAGAAAAAAAATACAAATATGTTTTGTGGTTTTCTATTTGGAAACCACTTCTAGATTTTGTGCTTAAGGTGGAAAAAAAATGAAACTTTGATTTTGGGTTTTACCAATTGGAAAGATTTATTGTTATAGAAAGTTGAAAGTCGATATCTTTTTTTTTTCTTTTTCCCCTTGCTTTCCTCCACTATCCATTTCCCCTACCTGAATTTCCCTACTATTTACTTTTGTATTCTCTTTGGAGCTATATTATACAATAATAAAAATTGTATAATAACTTGGTCTTGGCTAGTCTAGTAAAGAGAAGGACCACGGGAGACATGATAGTGGTCTTCCAATATTTGAGGGGCTGCCACAGGGAGGAGGGGGTCAAGCTATTTTGTAAAGTTCCTTTAGGCCAGACAAGAAATAATGGATAGAAACTGAACAAGGAGAGATTTAACCTGGAAATAAGGAGAAACTTTCTGACAGTGAGAACAATCAACCAATGGAACAGCTTGCCCTCGGAAGTTGGGGGAGCGCCATCAGTTGAGACTTTCAAGAAGAGATTGGACTACCATTTGTCAGAAATGGTGTAGGGTTTCCCACTTCGGTGAGGGGTTGGACTAGATGACCTACAAGGTCCCTTCCAACTCTGATTATCTGTCATCTGTAAATAGTATTGTTCAATATACTATTCTTTTGTCTCATGGCATCCATTTTTAATATTGGATACAAATGACCACATACAGGGCTTCAATAAATGAAGTAATGATGAAAATAGAGAGAGAGAAAACTATTAATGTATTAATTATATAAATTTTAATCACTTCCCTTTTGCAGATAGGTATTGTTTTAAAGCTACATTAATTCCAACATATCACATATACCTTTACTTCCATACATTTTAGAACCGTGGAAAATCATGACAGAAATTTTTGGCAATCTGTAGTTAAAAAGAATTTGGGAGGTGTGCATGGTATGGAGTCTCAAGTTACCTACTCATGCACATGTTCTGTTATAAAAAAGAATAATGCAGTTGTCCAAAGGACAGGAACTTCATAATCCTAGTTTTCACTGAAGTACCACATCAGGGGTTTGAGTGTTCCACTTCACGATGCTACTTGACTGAAAAAAATCTTGTAACCAAATGTCTCTGTACTTGAAAAGAAGAGTCTAATCAAACATGTCAAGTACAATCTTTTTTCATTTTCTTCTTGTACAATCATAGGAAAAAAGAAAGAAAGAAATGGTAAGGAAAGAGGAAATAAAAAGAGGGTGGTTTTTTTTTGGTAAAATTACAATTTCTTTTTTAAACTACCATTAGCGTAAAGATACCTTAAATTTATTTTAAGTATTATTGAAAACAGAACAATTAAAAATGTAACCAATATACTAAGAATCATCTATTGGAATAAATTGTTATGTAGAAACTTTTACTAACGTTCATTATAATTGATCATTCTTATACATCTTATACATGGCTTATTTGAGTCTGTGTTGTCACCGGAATGGTTAGGAGGGGGTTTATTATTTCTTATGTTTATTTTATTTTCTATATTGTGTTTTTATTGTTTGTAACCTGTGGGCGAGTAAGCAGCTATAGAAATTTTCCAAACCAACCATCCAACCAACCCACCAACCAACCAATAATATATACACACATACTGTACTTACATTCTTGCTACCTTTGCTAATTGCTGATTTGAGAAAGCTATCCTCAATACAAAAAATTAGGCATAATGTAATATTTTTAGAGTAACTCACATTTCAGGTGTGATACAAATCCACATGCAGAATTATAGTCCACAAATGGCTTCCAAGAGGAATTAAATTGCATAAAGGTAATCCTCAATATGCATATTTCTACTACAGTTGAAAGTTGTGATGGTCATAAAGCGAGCTATTGTGTTCTACGACTTTGCTAAGCAGTTCTCACTCAAGTCTGCATTTCCAGTGGGAACGCGGACCTCTCCTATTGTGGTAATATATCCATCATATTCTGCAAGTTCTTGTACAGCTTTGTAAGATCTGGGGGTATCACAAACGCTCCTCATGAGGGCAGTAGTGTCTTTATGATGAGAGTTTGATCCTGTTATGGTCTGCTAAGCTCAGAGACCAGGAATCTGTGTGGGAGTTCACAGTACCTAGCCGAGCCATTCCCATGAGACCTTTGGTGCCCTGCTTTCTCACGGGAACTTTATCACCTTCGCCGAGGCCTAGCTAGATAATGTTGCTGAGCTAATGTTGAAGTCATTGTTTTGATTTTGTATTTGCATTTTCTTAATAAATACTGCTACCCGAGGGCTCTCGGGGCTGGCAGTTGCTCAGACGTCTTCCCTGCGTCTCCCATCATTTTTCAATTGCCAGTCCACCACACCTATTGGCTGATGCCGTTTGACAGCTGACTATAAAAGGGAATTGTCAAATGGCATCAGCTGTTGCCTGTCAGCCAACTGTCCTGTTAGCTTGCGGCAGCCATGGCGAACCTTTATTTTTAAATAAAGTTTCTGCTGAATGTTGCACTGCGTTCTTCACACTGCCTATTTTATACAGGTGACGAGGGTGGGATTCAGCTAAAGAGGCACCTGAGCACAGTCACTGAGCTGAAAGTCACTACTTGAGCTGAAAGTCACTATTCAAGCTGATTGTCACTGTTCGCGAGCATGAAGGAAATATTCTCTCAGCAGCACCGGCACGACCTGCAGATGAGATGACCCCCGCATTCTCGCCTTTCAGACTGACATCAGAGACATGGAAATCCTATATAAATCATTTTGACTGTTTCCTGGACACCACCGACCTAGCTGGGATCACTGCCCACAGAAAAAAGGCTTACCTTTGAAGTTTTTGTGGAGCTACTGTATTTGACACTGCTACCGCGTTGCTGGCTCCTCAGTCAGTAAAGACTGTGCCCTGGGAGGAATTGCAGGAAATCCTTTGTAATCATTGTTCCCCTAAACCAGTGGTTCCCAAAGTGGGCAGTATCGCCTCCTGGGGGGGGTGCCTTAGGGTGGCACTAAGAGGAAGCAGGGGGGTGTTTGAGGCTGGCACCTCAAGGGGTGCAGGCTCACCCCTTTGACTGTTTCACTGCTTGAATGCAGAACCCTCATGTGGTGCCTAAAATGCGGAACCTGCGCATGGTGAGCCTTGCCAAGCCTGAGGGGGAGGAGGGGGGAGGTGGCGGAAAGGTGGCACCTTAGCTTGCAGACTGCCCTCTCCAGTGGAAGCGGTGGAGGTGTGCCGGAAGGCCAGAGCAAAACCCTCCCAAGGCGTGTAGTGGAAGGGGTGAGTGGTCCGGCGTTAGGGCCCTTTCCCTGGAGGAGAACAAGGGAGCGTGCAGTGCCCGGCCAGCCTCCGCCTCTCCAGACAGCTGGACTTGCGCATAGGATGTGGGTGGGTGCAGCTGCAGCTCTCCAAGGCACATGGCTCTGTTCGGTTCAGCTCTACATGGCTGAGCTGGACCTAGAACCTAGCCTCCCTCTGCAGCCCGGTTCTTCCAACTGACCCCTGTGCTTGCTTGCTTTCCAAGCGATCATTCCCTCTGCCGGTCTGGGCTGTTTCCTCACACCTTCCTCCTCTGGGTGGAGCATAAAGATGGGCGGAGCGCTTCCCTGAAGTTGGGAGTCTCTGAGTGTGTGCAGAGTGCCTCCCCTTGCTTGTCCCTATGGAAGTGGACTTTGGGTCAAAGCAAAGAGGGTCAAGTCGGCCACATCGCTGCCCCGGGGAGGTTGGCATTGCAAAACTGGATGCCAAAGAAAGAACTGGGGCAGGGGGCTGGAGAAGGGGCAGAGGGGCAGCTGCATTAAAGAGCAGGAAGATCTTAGCCATGGTTTAACAACTAAGCCAGAATCAAACAGCATGCTAAACTCTAAACCATAATGACCGGGTTGATATTTTCAACCTGTGTTTCTCAACCTTGGCCAATTGTGTGGATTTCAATTCCCACTCTGGCTTTGCTTTACTTTCCCAAAGTGCCGCTGCTGTTGCATTCTGTCTGTCTGTCTGTCTGTCTGTCTATCCATATATCCATCTAAAAGGTCTGTCTGTCTGCCTGCCTTCCTGCCTACCTACCTACCTACCTACCTACCTACCTACCTGCCTGCCTGCCTGCCTTTCTGTCTACCTACCTACCAATATAGATCTACCTACCTACTTACCTACCAATATATCTACCTACCTACCTACCTACCTGTCTCTCTCTGTCTCTCTGACTCTCTGTCTCTCTCTCTCTATCCATCCATCCATGTTCGAAGCGCTGGCCCTTCAGGCACATCAGGAAAGTAGAGCAAAGCCAGTCTGGGAGGGAGGGAGGGAGGGAGAGAGAGAGAGGGAGAGGGAGAGGGAGACAGAGAGCGAGCGAGCACTGATGCATCAGATTGAAATGAGGCCTAGTTTAGACAGGCCCTTTTCCACATTGAAACATTGCCAGCACACTGAAACATCTTTGGCTTCTATTAATTAAAGGTTTTGTGGACGAAACATGGCCAAGACTGTAAGGAAGCTCTCACATTTTGTTGAGGCTTTAAACAGGATCCATTGGACTGGATCTCCACCCTAAAAAATTACTTTTCCCCAGTGTATTACAGTGTCAATTCTGAAGAAGGCAAAACCAAAATGTACTAGTAAATTACAAGGAGAACACACACATACACTCCCTTCTAAGCCTGCTGGAGCAGATGATTGGACTAGAATAGATATCTCATTATCTTTCTCCTCCCTCCCTCCTTCTTTATTTCTTTTTCTTTCTGTCCCTTCCTTCCACCCCCCCTTTCTTTGTTCCTTTTCCCTTCTTTCCCTTTTCTCTTCCTTTTCTTTCTTCTCTCTTTCTCTCTCTTGTTCTTTTCTCTCTCTTTCTTTCCCTCTCTCAGGCTCACCCCATTGACTTGGTGCACCACTCCACTCAGACTTGCTTGGGCAGGTTCCTCTGGCACAGTGGGCTCAATGGGGTGGACCTGCAGAGCCGGCACCTAGAACACAGCAGTGGCGCCGCGTTTGAAAAGTAGAGCAAAGCCAGAGGTCGGTAATTTTTGCTGTGAAGAATCACAAAAGCTTCTGGATTGTGCACAAGAAGAGACACACATGTCAATGCAATTCAGCAACATAAAATAAAGAAATACAAATAAAACAAATCAACAAGAATCGGCAAAGCATCTCTGATTAGATTCTATTCATTACTAGAATCTAATCAGAGATACTTTGCCAATTCTAGTCCAATGACCTGCTCCAACAGGATTAGAAGGGAGTGTGTGTGTATGTGTGTGCATGGCTGTCAAAACTCCAAAAACAGGTCGAATAGCTCTGAGGAGGCCAATCATAAATTAGAACACTTGCTAAACAACCGGCCATTAATTGAGGAGGACTTGTATTTGGTTTGCCAGTCACCTGGCCATGCCCACCCAGTCACATGCCCACCAAATCACACCTACCCGGTCATGTGACCAGCAAGCCATGCCAGCCAGTCAAGTGACCAGCAAGTCACACCCACCCAGTCACATGGCCAGCAAGCCACACCCTCAAATTAGGCCACAGCCATACAAATTTGAATCTCATCCCTTGAGTTGGGGGCACCAAGGATGAGTTTGTAGCACCAAGTGGCAGTGGACTGAAAAAGTTTGGGAACCACTGCCCTAAACCCTCTCAAATGACCAGGCATCATGTTTTTAGAAGATGGACAAGGGGTGAGGGAGAGATGATTAGCATGTATATGGCAGCGCTGAGAACAGCTGTCTTACATTGCGGGTTTAGGGACCACCTTGATGATATGCTATTAGACCAATTAGTCTGTGGGGTGAGGGACCTAAGACTGCAGAGACACCTTCTCGCTAAAGGTGATCTCACCCTTAAAATGTCTATAGAAGAATCTCAAGCTGCTCTGCTCTCAGTGGCAGAGATTCAAGAAAACCCTGTCAGCCACCGTAGCTCAGCTGTTCACTATGATGAAGCCTTCCCTGAGGAAAGCTCTGATGAAGCTGGTGATATCAATCGCATCAGATAGCCAAAAGCCTCTCAGAGAAGAAAAACTGGTCTACCACCAATCAGCCCCCATGGTCTCATCCTATCTGGCTGAATTGTGGGAGAAATCACCTCAGGGCATCCTGCAAGTTCAGGAATGCCATTTGTTTAAAATGCCAAAAGAAAGGTCACTTGGCCAGAATTTGTCAGGTTGGGAAAACTTTCAACCAGCCTCAACAGCAATTCCCTCAGCCAATACAACATTTCCAGAAGCAAGTAGAAGACTGCTTCCAAGCTAAGTCACTAAACAAAAAATCTAACAAAATAAGTATCATTATTTTCTTAGAAGGTAACCTTGCAAGATGAAGGTGCACACCGGCTCAGCACTCTCCATCATCTCATGAGCACCTTGAAGTGAATCCTCCCTCACATGGCAAAGAAAAGGCTTCAAGACTGCCATCTAACTCTGTGTGATTACAAGGGCAAACCTATTCCAAGTCATCGGAAAAGGCAAGTTTTCCATTCATTTTCAAAATTTTAAGGATCACTTGCCTTTAGTTGTAGTAGATAGGGTCTTTCCTAATCTGCTGGGGCTGGACTGGTTCCCTGCCCTTGGCTTTCATATAGGAGGCATTCACTCTATTAACAACCAAGAGGTGGATGCCTTATTTAATGACTATGCTGATGTATTCAGCGAGAACCTTAGGTGTTATGTGGGAACCCCGGTTTCATTCAATTTAGACCCCCTAGCAGTTCCAATTCGCATGAAGCCTTGCAGAGTGCCTTTTGCCATCTGCCCAAAGCTGGACAAGGAACTGGATAAGCTAATTACCCAGGGGATTTTAGAACCTGTGGACTTTTCAAAATGGAAACACCTATAGTCACGCCTCTCAAGAAAGATGGCATCTTAAGAATTTGCACTGATTATAAGCACTCAATCAATAAATATTTGCATATCAGCGCATAACCAGTCCCAGTGATCCAACATCTTCTGCATTCATTCAAACCAGGGACCATTTTTGCAAAATTAGATATGTCCCAAGCATAACAGCAGCTGCCTGTTGACAACACAGCTGCTGAGTTACAGACCATCGTAACTTACAGGGGCACCGTCAGATGCAAGCATCTTCAATTTGGGGTCAATATGGCCCCAGGAATTTTTCAGTCATTAATGGAGAGGTTATTACAAGAATACCTTATTTCAATGACATATTAATTTCTGCCTCTGACAAACCTCAACTAATGCAAAGAGTTTGAAGGGTTCTCGATTGTTTCAGAAAAGCAGGCCTCAAATTAAAGAAGGAAAAGTGCATCATTGCCATGCCACAAGTTGAATTCCTGGGTTACAAAATTGATGCCTCTGGCATCAACCCAATAGAATAGAAGGTATGTGAAATCCACGATGCCCCCACCCCATCAAACAAGACTGAACTTCAGCCTTTTCTGGGACTGCTTAATTTTTATGCCTCCTTTTTGCTCCTCAAGGCTTCTGTGGCAGAGCCACTTCTTAGATAAACATACCACTTGGCATTGGGGCCCTAAAGAAACCTTTTCTTTCAAGGCTATCAAATCATTGCTAACTTCAGATTCAGTCTTGGTCCAGTTCAACAAGGACCTTCCTTTAGACTTGGTGTCAGACACTTCACCATTTGGCATTGGCGCTGTTTTAAGCCACAGACTGTCCAATGGCTATTAGCCACCAATTGCCTTTTTCTCAAGAACATTTTTTCAAACTGAATGTAACTATAGCCAAATTGACAAGGAGGCTTTAGCTGCAGTCACATCAGTAAAGAAGTTTCATGAATTCCTCTATAGTCACCATTTTGAACTGATCACTGACCATAACCCCCTCTTGGGACTCCTGCCAGGCAATAGGCAAACACCTCAGATTTTGTCTCCAAGGATGACCAGGTGGACTTTGTAGCAGCATACTCCTACATGTTATCACATCGAGCAGGCAAGCACCTCAGCCATGCAGATGCTCTCAGCCATTGCCTTCTGCCTACCCCAGTGGAAGACCCAGCACCAATCAATGCTGTGTTCCTGATCGAAGAGCTCAACCTGCCCATCACATTCTTTGACATCGCTGCCTACTCTGCCAAGGACAAGGTAATATCCTAAGTCCTTGACTGGGTAGGAAAGGAGTGACCTAAAGGCCCCTTTTCACCTGAATTCTTGCCTTTTAAAATCCATCAGCAAGAATTGTCAGCCCTACAAGGATGCCTGCTATGGGGAAGCAGGGTGGTCATTCCTTCATAGCTGCAGACTTCTGTTTTAAAGGTACTTCATGAGGGCCACCCTGGGATTGTTAGGATGATAGTGCTAGCATGCAGTTACATGTGGTGGCCTGGCATGGATGCCTAGATTACTAGTTGGGTGAATACTTGCCAACCATGCCAGGTCACCAGACCTGCCCCTCCTGCATCCACTCCAAGAAAATGGGAAAGTTCAGGGTCCCCTTGATCTAGACTCCATATTGATCTAGCAGGCCCCTTCCAGGGGCGAACATTCTTGGTGATAGTAGATTCATTCTCAAAGTGGGTAGAGCTAGCCTTAATGCCCATCACCACTTCTGAGGGAGTTGTGAAGGCCCTTTTGTGAACCTTTGCTACCCATGGCCTACCAAACACCGTAGTGTCAGACAGTGGCCCTCAATTTACATCCTATGCATTTGAGGTATTCCTTGCTAAGGAATAAGGCATGCCCTGACAGCTCCTTTCTACCCAGCTAGTAATGGACAAGCCAAGAGAACTGTCAGATCTACAAAGGAGGCCCTGGAAAGGCTTGGGGCTGCTGACTGGCACTCTAGACTAGCTAAGTACCTCTTTAATTCACACACTACCCCCAATGCTGCCACCAATTGCTCTCCAGCAGAACTTCTGATGGGCCGATGTTTGAGGACTACCCTGGATAGACTCCATCCAAATTATGCCCCTGCCACACCATTGGGTTCCAATAGCCAGGCCAGAAGTTTTGTAGAGCATGACCAGGGCTATGCCAGGAACTATGCATGCCACCCCTTATGGCTACCTGGTTGATTTGTGGCAATAACTGGCCCAAAATCATATAGGGTCCAGTTACAGGACAGCCACATTTGGCGCCGCCATGTTGATCAATTGTTGGACTACTCCCACAGGTGGCCCTCCAGACGACTTAATCGCTATGAGCCCAACATCGCCCAAAGCAAGTCCCTGTGGTCCCGAAGACAATGCTGACCTACCCGAGAAGTCAACAACACCACACCCTGCGTCATCAGAGGCCGAGGTTCTCATGCCGCCATCACCGGAGACTCCATGCCCAACAGAGGATCCTCATCCTTCGGCAGCCCAAGCAGAACTGAGAAGATCTGGCTGACTGTGCAGGCGCCCAACACACTTAAAGGACTACACATGCTTCATTCGGGGAGAAAGGAGTATTGCGTTCTAAGACTTTTCTGAGCAGTTCTCACTCAGGTCTGCATTTCTAGTGGGAATGCAACCACTCCTATTGGCTGATGCCTTTTGACAGCTGACTATAAAATGGAGCTGTCAAATGGCATCAGCTGTTGCCTGTCAGCTAGCTGTCCTGTTAGCTTGTGGCAGCTGCGGCAACCGTTTATTTTTAAATAAAGTTTCTGCTGAATGTTGCTCTGTGTTGCCTCTGTTCTTCCTACTGCCTATTTTATATGAGCCATCACATGACCAGATAAATTTGTGTGGCACTCATTAAGTGAACACTGTAGTTATAAAACAACAAAAGTGATTGTAAAGTAAGTGCTGTGACGGTAAAGTGAACCCATTGTTCACTATTTCGCAAAAGTGTTAAAATGAAATCACCTGACCAGGGGACATTGCAGACGGACCGTAAATATGGACCAGTTGCAGTCATGTGATCTCTGGTGGGGGCGTGGGTGGACATTGGAACTTTGGAACTGGGTTGTAAGTACCTTTGGAGGGCAGGACTTTGAACGGTCACTAAGCAACCAGTTATAAGTCAAGCCTACATGTATCAGATTTGTTAGAATATAATTCTTTTTAAAAAAAATGTTTTTATTACATTTTTCAAAAAGACAAATCTCATTCGTGTTTGTGACAACTTTTTGGCTCTTTATTGGCCAAGTGTGATTGGACACACAAGGAATTTGTCTTGGTGCAAATGGGTCTCAGTATACTTAAAAGAAAAGATACATTCATCAAGAGTCAAGAATTATAAGGTACAACACTTAATAATAGTCATAGGGTACAATAAGGAATCAAATCATAATAGGAAACAGTCAATAAAATTGTTAGGATACAAGCTGTAAGGCATCCAGAAAGTATCCATGATATCAATCACTCCGAGACATTTTCTCTCCAATTGATTTATTTAGAAACAGATCTGGCATGTCAAAGGCAATTTCCCAAAGTGAAAAATTTTCACATGTTACACAGAATCCACCTTCTCTCTTCCCCCTTCTATACTTCATAAATCACGAGAACCAATTAATTGCTACTGGAATTTCCTAATATGCCATACAGAATAACCTTGAACTTTTCAACTCCTCCAACAAGTCATAAAGTCACAAGTGGGAGGGGATGGGTGATAAGGAGTGATGAGAAGATTAATAGTAATGCAGACTTTGTAATAGGTGAACAGGGTTGAGAGAATTATTTGTTTAGCAGAGTGATGGCATTCAGGAAAAAAAAACTGTTCTTGTGTCTTCTTCTGGTGTGGAATGCTCTATAGTGTTGTTTTGATGGTAGGAGTTGAAACAATTTATGTCTGGGATATGAGGGGTCTGTAAATATTTTCACAGCCCTCTTTTTTACTTGTGCAGTATACAGGTCCTTGATGGAAAGCAAATGGTTAGTAACTGTTTTTTCTGCACTCCTAATTATCCTCTGAAGCCTGTGTCTGTCTTGTTGGGTTGCAGAACCAAACCAGACAGTTATAGAGGTACAGATGACAGACTCAATAATTCTTCTGTAGAACTGATTTGTTCTTTAAATACAAATTTATTTTTGACATTGAGGCACATGATCACAGCTTAGTCTGCCATCTTTTCCCTTTCTACATTATTTTTTTACACATTTATTATATGTAGGAGTATTCAACTGTACAAGTCCAGCAGCAGCTTGGAATGATAGAACCCCAGACTCAAATCTTTATGAAAAGCAGTCTTTAATTGCCTTCCCCTCCCTCCCATGATGGAAAATTAGAGAAAGTTATTCTACATCTGTTTCTCCTCTGAAAGACGGAGGCAAGGAAAGAGAAGGCAGGCCTTTACCCGCTCATCAATTCCCCAGGGGGACTTCTTCCTGGTAATGGAGCTGTATTGCCCCTCTGGAGATGATATTTTTCTGCCTTGGCAGAGAAAGAATCCACATTTCTCAGAGAAAGGATTCTCTATTGTCTCTGGCTGCTTCATTAATAGACAGATGACTTGACTTGTTTTCACATGAGATTTGAATGGATCCACCCATGCTTGTGTACAGTTTGAAATGTCATCATTCAATGACCCATACCCGAATAGGTGAATTCTGTACCATTTCGTGTGACAACTTGAAAACTCTGGTGATAGTGGTTGATTTGAGAAGTTTTCCCACACTTTAATGAATTTTCAAGCATGAGTGAGATACGTTCCAAATTTCTATTATTCATATCTCGGTTAAAGTTGTAATATCTTTCTTAGAGAAAAAATGGGACTCCTATTCGGGATTCAGATAAAAGTTATTGAATCACACTTATATTCTTATGAGAGATACAAATCACATTTTGGTTTAGTATGTTGCATAAACCAAGGCAGAGCATGCAACAAACAAACAATTTACTTTAATTATGGATATGGTGATCTGTACAGTTTATTTTAATAGTGGCATTCATATACTATGTATAATGATGGCTAAGTTCCTACATCACGCAAATCCCAAGCAAGGAAACCTTAACTGCAGTGCTGAATTCTAGGGCTCGGAATTGACAAAATAACATCAGGTTTACATCACTGATATAACACCGCTGTTCTGCAAGGTGTGTGGATATAACACTGCTGTACTGCAAGGTATGCAAATGTACATTTACACATATACACATAAAATCTCATAAAAGATGAGAATGCTAGCTATTTCTATTTTCTTTGTGGTCAACAAGCACAGGATATAACAAGTTGCAACGAAGAATGCTCTCTGCTTATGGAGACTCACCGTATCTTGTTGCCAATTATAAGGTGATTCTCCATAAGAAGGTCCATTAAAAAAACCTGTTCTTCTCTGTCTCAGCAGATGGCAGTATCTTCTCAGATTTGTCTGGAAGCTAAGCAGAGTTGCAGCTGAATAATATTTGGATGGGAGGCTACTAGGAAATGCCAGGATTTTATGCTGGAAATTAAAAAAACGAAAGCAAAAAAGCAATGGCAAATTATTTCTATAGTATAGCCAAAAAATTGATGGAATTGAAGATAACAATACCATTCACATCCTCATGTCTCTTCTATATCTCCTTATTTCCCCAAATATTTTTCTTTTGTAACATCTTTTAATAGTGCATGGAAACTCAGCTGAGAAAAGAAGTACTTTGAGTTTGATTATTAGAAAGTAATCAGCAGGTCAGAGAACTTTTATTTCCTTTACTTAGTATGGTATTTATATATGTGTATTTATTTGCAGACAACACAACAATGATTGTTCTCATTCTAGACAACGACGAATCTACATACAGATAGGAGGTTGTACAACGTGCCTTGTCGTATAACCGGAACAATCTGGAACTGAACACACTCAAAACTGTAGAAATGGTGTGTGGTGACCTGGAGTGTAACACAAACGTAACAAAATCCAAAACATAAATAAATGTCCTTTAATGCCTCCAACTTGGCACCACTGTTCAATAATTCCCAGTTGGAGATGCAACGAACTCAAAAATAGTCTTCAAAAGAAAGCAATACAGTCCGAACTTAATGAGCAGATAGAGGTGAAATAAAAAACCAAACAAACTACAATGACAAAATTTCCTCAACGGAACAGGATAAGTATTACCAAATTCAAGGAGATAACAAGGCACAGTCTGTTGGAAGGACACGAACCAAGATAACTTCAGCCCAAGATAAAACACGCTTTGCTTTTGGCAACGATGTGTTGTAATTGTGTCTCTTACATACTAGTCTCCCCAGCGACAACCAATGAGGAGGATCATGGCCGCTTCCTCTCTTGTAAGCCAAGTTGTTTCCTTCTCCATTCCTTCCTGCATGTCCTAGGATGCAGAGGGGATGGGTTCTTCCTCTGACTGCCCAGCCGGCCTCTGCCCTTCCCCAGCATCCTCCACAACCTCTGGAGCCACCCACACCTCCATACCCTGTTGGCTGTTCCTTCTCTCCCTCAGAGTCCGACTCTACCAAGGGCATGACATGGTGGTAGACTTTAGAAGAAACCCTCCCGTACTACCACCACTTACAATACTAGACAACACAGTATCAACAGTAGAAACCTTCAAATTTCTAGGTTCTATTATATCACATGGTCTAAAATGGACACCTAACATCAAAAACATCATCAAAAAAGCACAACAAAGAATGTTTTTTCTGTGCCAACTCAAAAAGCTCAAACTGCCAAAGGAGCTGCTGAAATAGTTCTAAAGAGGAATTAATTGAGTCTGTTATCCACACCTCTATAACTGTCTGGGTTGGTTCTGCAACCCAACAGGACAGACACAGACTTCAGAGGATAATTAGGACTGCAGAAAAAACAATTACTACCCACCTGCCTTCAATTGAAGACCTGTATACTGCAAGGGTCAAAAAGAGGGCAGTGAAAATATTTAGAGACCCCTCACATCCTGGACATAAACTGTTTCAACTCCTTCCCTCAAAATGATGCAATACTGCACACCAGAACAACTAGATACAAAGACAATTTTTCCTCAAACACCATCACTCTGCTAAACAAATAATTCCCTCAACCCTGTCCAACTATTTACAAAGTCTGCACTACTATTACTATTAATCTTCTCATCACTCCTTATCACCCATCCCCTCCCACTTGTGACTGTATGACTGTAACTTTGTCACTTATATCCTTATGATTTATATTGATTGTTTCCTAGTATGATTTGATTGTTTATTGCACCCTATGACTATTATTAAGTGTTGTACCTTATGATTCTTGACTCTTGACAAATGTATTTTTTCTTTTATGTATATTGAGAGCATTTGTACCAAGACAAATTTCTTGTGTGTCCAATCATACTTGGCCAATAAAGAATTCTAATTCTAATTATTTCAATTAATATAACCAATTATATATTTATCATTTCAATTAATGTAACCCATCTCTGGGTTGCTCACAAGCAGATTGGTACTGATACCAAAAACAGGAATATCTCTCACCCTATAAGTTCTGTACTTATTACATGATTGTAGCAAACCTGGGATTCAGCCCACAATCTTTCTGCTGCCATTTAGTAAGGTCCTTAATTTGATTCATTTTGTAAGATTTTTGGAAGCTTACCAAGAGAAACAGAGAAGCTATATGTTATGCTGACTGTCTCTCTCTCTCTCTCTCTCTCTCTTTAAAAAAAAAAAAGAGGTGGGTGTCATGCAACTAAGGATTTAGGAATACAAAAAGACAGTCTATGCCAAATTAAACCATTGGTTGGTTTAGTTTACCATTGGGAAGTCATAAATTAAGTGGTAGGTTGACAGAACAGACTCAGTCTAAGAACTCTCTTGTTAGCATCCATAGGAGGGCGGGGCCTCATAGCTATAATGACATCATCATGCAAGTGATATGATGTGACATTTGTTTCATGACCTGGTTCCTGAGGCAAATTACATAATTCACAATAATTGTACAATTATATTTTAATGCTATTACAGTATGCTTTTATAGTGCATTCTGGAGAATTTAATGTTTAAGAAGCCAGCTTTGATTCAACAGTGTATGTACATCTATATGTAAAATTTCATATTTCTAAATTGCCCATCTCCCTCAAAGAGGGGTTCTGGGCAGTTTGCAATACAATAAAATTAACATTATGATTAAAAAATTAAACATAAAAAAGTGGGGGGAAATCATATAATGGCCATTTAACATTTGAATATTACAGGTGGCAGAGCTCTCAAAGGACTAGCCAGCCCCATGGTTGCATGATCCTTTGTGCTCTTCCCGACCCAGGCAAGGCTGCAGAGCCAAGTTTTGACCCCTTTATGAAAGGCCAAGAGACTGGGGGCTTTCCCCAGTTCTGGGGGCAGGATGTTTCCCAAAGTGGAGGGAGCAATAGAGAAGGCACTCCTTCTAGAGCCCACCAGCTGAAATTTTTTGACTAGGGGGTCTTCCCTGCCAGACTGAGTGTAACAGGCTGATGGGATGGGACGAAGCTGGTTCTGTAGGTAACTTGGTCCTATGGCATGTAGGGCTTTAAGATGTTGGCCAATACTTGAATTGGATCTGGAAGCAGACTGCTAAGCCAGTGCAGTTTGTATAGCAAGGGTGTTACATGTGTTCTTCTTCGTTACCCAGTATGGTTCTTATCACTGGATCTGCACAGCTGAAGCTTCTGGATAATCTAGATGGTAACCTCATCTAGATGGTAACCTCATCTATTGCATTGCAATATCCAATTGGGAGATGACCAGGGAATGAGTGACCAGTGGAGAGCCTCCCTCTCTAATATAATTAGCACACAACATGGAGCAAAGGCTCTCCTGGCTAGGGCCGTTACTTGCTCTTTGAGTAGGAGCTGTGAGTCCAAAAGGACACTCCCCTGTTATAGTGATGATATACTCCAGGATACAGAAGGGCCCACCCACAGCCACTCTGACTTATTGGGGGTTCAGCTGAAGTTTGTTGTTCCCTATCCAGAGTTCTTATTGTTCCCCAATCATCCAGCTTCCATGCATCACAAAAGAATCTCCATTGCATCACTCATTTCACCCAGGATGGAGATATGTAAATGGCATATTGATAATATTCGTGGAGATGGAGGATATCACCTAGAAGTTTCCTGTAAATCTTAAATCCTGGTTTTATTATTTCACTTTTAAAATTATTAGTTTTTTATTTTTTATTTACAACCTTGCAAAGCCATAGTTAATCTTTATATATATTTCATTACTGAATATGGGCTGAATTGAGTCTGAGACTTTCTGTGTGTAAAACATATGCTCTGCCACTATGTTCCAGGTCACAGGTAATTGAAAACAAGATGACATAAATTACATTCTACTATATCTGGAGGGCATTGTACTAGGAAAAGGCAGAAATAGAAAAAGAATGAGATGATAAGATGAGATTTTATTGAGGTATGCTGTAATTCTCACTGATCTATCCATGATCTTGGAACCCTTAAGGCTGCTCACATTTTCTTGATCCTAGTTCCATCTTGATACAATATCCTACCTGTCTTTATCTGTTTTTCGGATCTCTCGGTTGCACTTGCTCCCTGCATTTCTCTCCAAAATCCTAGATTGCTGATTAACGCATAGGTTTTAAGTGAGTTGCTGAAAAATCTTATGCCTCACATATACCTTATGCTTAAGACTGTCATATCTCTTATTTCTCTCTTCTAGTCAATATATTATTGGAATTGTTTGGGTTTAAATAAAAGGATCTACCATTTAACATCTAGTGCTTAAAATGTATTTTAAAATTGAATGCATAGAGTAGATTCATTTAAATCTCATTCATTTCATTTAGTCTGTGCTAGGAATGATCGATTTCATATTCAATCTATGTTGTTATTACATATATTTGTGCACTTACTCGGTGTGGCTACTTAGATATAAGCTGTATAACGCCCCCATAGTATCCATGGAAAGACCTGGCCATATCTGATAATATAACAATTGACAGTTTCTGTCTTAAAACAGCATGTGGTATGTTTTTTTTTTCCTGTTACCATACCAATTATTTATTTGGACTTTTAGACCACAGCTTCAAATTTTGATATAAAAATGAAATACACCCCCCTCCACAAATCCTGCAGCCTACTCAAAAGGTCAGTCAGAATTCTTAAAGTCAGTTCAAGTAAGAAAGTTCTTTCAACATTTTACCCAATGCTTTAGGTATGAACTATGTTTTCATACTTTGGTAAATTATGAACTGCAGTTTATTAGCAAAATGGCAGTGGGATCACACATGCTAAATCATGGTTTTTAAATCAAAACGAGAAGATGCCGCACAGTATAGTTAACTCAAAGCAAAGAATTGTGTGATAGCTTCTTCCATTGTTGGAGCCAAGTCACTGAATCTCTAGAACAGGTCTCAACAACAGACTATTTTCTGATTTATTGGACTGCAGCTCTCACAAACTCTACTAAGCATGGTGGTTGTTTTCTGGGCAATTATGAATGTTGTAGTTAAAGCATCAGAAGGCAACAATATAAAAAAAAACTTCATGCGGGGGAAGGATAGTTTCAAAGAGAGAGCTCTCAGCTATTCCTTTATTCTTCCAAATGTAGTGCCCAAACAATATCAAGAAAGTGTTTCCCATTACCTTATCCAATAATGCTGTTATCTTCCCACCGAAGTGGTACTTATTTATCTATTCGCAATTGCATGCTGTTATCTTTCTGCTGAAGTGGTACTTATTTATCTACTCACATCTGCATGCTTTTGAACAGCTAAATCATAAGGTGATCAAGGAGATTTGCTTTGAAATAAAGGCGTACTGGACTTCCAACTATATCACACTATGATGGAAATGCAGGTAATTCACTGCCAAAACTGGATGGTACATTTTAAAAATGAAACTTTGCTTTTGATATTTTAAATAGTTGATTTCCATGTATCTGAATAGGTATTTTACAATAAGGGCAATTTCTATATCAGGGGTGTCAAACTGGGTTTCTTTGAGGGCTGGATCAGCATTGTAGTTCTCCTCCATGGGCTGCTGGGTGGGGGGCAGGGGAAGAGATGGATGCCTCCTGCAGCACACTGCTGGCCAAAACGGGGTGTGGGTGGTCTGCGGTTTGGCTCCCCTATGCATTGTTTTTGTTCCATACTAGCAGGCTTGTAGACCTGCATTCCTATTGGTCCAGAAGAGCCGGGCCGTGATTGGACGATATAAAGCACTCCTGATTGGTTCGTATGAGGCTTGCCACGATTGGGTAAAACCAAGCGCGGCAAGCTCAAAAGACTGTCATAGGCTGCCTAGCCGCAGCCAGCTCTATAAAAAGGGCTGCCGTGGCTAGGCTTGTTGTCTCAGAATCTGCTTCCTTAATAAAAAGCTGTTGTTCACTACTTGAGCCTCGTGTCACAATGGGACCCACCAACCATACTTAACACTGGCGATGAGGATGGGATTCTGAGACAACAAGGTTGATTAGCACGTGGCAAACAGCGCTAAGACGACCAGCGAAATGGCCAGCAGCGCTGCGCCACCCGCACCATTCAACCCAGCCAGCAAGGACTGGGAGTCCTACATTGATCGCTTCCAAATGTTTTTGGAATCCAATAACTTAAAAGACGCTACCGGCAGCAAGAAGCGAGCAGTCTTCTTAACACATTGCGGGCCTGCTGTCTTTAAAATGGCTAAGGCACTAGCGAAGCCCGCAGATGTCAAGACGATGGATTGGGACACCTTAGCTCCCATCCTCCGGAACCACTACGCTCCAGCCGTGCCGACGCTCATCCAAAGGCACGATTTCTATCAGCAAGACCAGCGCGAGGGTGAGAGCATCAGTGAGTTTGTAGCCGACCTGAGGGACCTAGGGGGTCTGTGTGGATTCGCTAACCTGGACGAGGCCATGCGTGACCGTGTCATCCTCGGCCTGAAAGACCCGACACTTCAAACCAGGTTAATGGCCAAAGGGGACATCTCCCTCACCGATGCCATAGCCGAAGCCACCGCAGCCGAAGCCACCCGTAAGTCAGCGGCACAAATGCGGCGTTCAAACGGAACTGACTGCCATTCAACTGGCGAGACGACCACCGCAACAGAAAAACTTGCAGCCTCCACCCACCATGGCGACATTGAATCCCCTTCTGACAGCGAAGAGGAAGAAATTCACAGAAGGAAGAAATTCACAGACTTCAGTCAGATCGCGAACGGCAAGACCGGCGCGGTCATAAGTCGAGGTACCAATGTGCTGGCTGCGGAGGAAATCACCCGCGTTCCAAATGCAAATTCCTGGATGCTGTTTGCCATTTTTGCGAGAAACGAGGGCATATCGCCAAGGTATGCCGCAATAAAAGAAATTTCAGCCCCTGGTGTCGAGGAAACAGCCCGAGAAGACTAGATGGCACCCCCACCAAAAACCGGGACTGCCCGACTGACAGCAGATGGAGCGGGATAGCTGAACTAAGAAGTTCATAGACGTACCAAGAAGGGAAGAAATGCACCAAACAGTTATCATTGGCCACGCTTCACCAATAGACGCATGGAAGATACGTGTTGAGGTTGGCATCGAAAACCAACCATGCACCATGGAAGTAGACTCTGGCTCCTACCTCTCTATAGTATCTTGGCGGACCATAAAACGCCTGATACCCACCATACGCCATGAAGAACTAAATGACCAGAAACTGATTTTAAGAGACTATCAAGGGAACCGCATCCCAGTCGCTGGTACAGGACACTTCAAGATTTCTTTTTAAAACCATACCAGCATCCTACCACTCACAATCATTGATAAGGACCGCCCCAGCCTACTCGATTTGCAATGGTTCGCACCCCTGGGGATCAAGATGGCCGGCATCAACCACACAGATGACAAAGACTGGGAAGCGACGCTCGTACAAGACTTCCAAGAGGTCTTCAATGCCACGTTAGGCAAGTACAAGGGGTCCCCAATCTCCTTTAATATTAGCCCTGACATCGCTCCCATCCGCCTCAAATCGCACCGAGTGCCATTTGCACTCAATCCGAAAATAGATGAGCAATTAAATAAGCTCATAGCTCAAGGCGTATTAGAACCCATCGACCATGCCCGATGGGAAACACCAATTTTCACCCCCATCTAAACCAGATGGCTCCCTGAGAATTTGTGGAGACTACAAGGCCACCCTCAACCATGCTTTGCAGCGAAGTGCCTACCCCGTGCCGGTAGTTCAGCATCTCCTACACTCACTGGGGGGCGGCAGAATCTTTGCAAAGCTCGACCTGGCACAAGCCTATCAACAACTGCTGGTTGATGCTGAAACCGCTGAGGCTCAAACTATCGTGACACATCAAGGGGCATTTAAATGCAACCGACTCCAATTTGGAGTCAGCATCGCACTGGGGGTTTTCCAGAGCCTAATGGAAAGACTGCTGCATGGAATTAAAGGAGTCATACCCTATTTCGATGACGTTTTAGTAGCAGCCCCCAATAAGAAACAATTGGAAAAACGACTCAGGGCAGTCCTTCAAAAATTTAAAGACTCCGGCCTCAAAGTAAAAAAAGAAAAGTGTCAATTATGTACCGAAAGGGTTGAATTCCTTGGATACCTCCTTGACAAAAAGGGAATTCACCCCACCAACAAAAAACTAAAAGCCATCAAAGAAGCCCCAGACCAAAAAACAAAATGGACCTCCAAGCATTCCTTGGACTTATTAATTTCTATAACATTTTCCTACCCCAGAAAGCGACTGTCGCAGGAACCCTTGCATAGACTCCTCGACAAAAAGGCTTCCTGGATATGGGGATGGCGAGAGGAAAATGCTTTCCAGCAAATAAAAAACCTTTTAACTTCAGATGCAGTCCTCATGCAATACAACGAAACCCTACCACTGACTGTTACTTGCGACGCATCTCCCTTCGGTGTTGGCACAATCTTAAGCCATACTTTGCCAAATGGAACAGAGCCTCCCGTTGCATTTTTTTTCCAGAACCCTGTCCAAGCCGGAGAGGAACTACAGCCAGCTGGACAAAAAAGCCCTCACCATCATCTCAGCAGTAAAAAGATTCCACAAATACATTTATGGTAGGACATTTTCGATTATTACAGACCATAAACCCCTGCTTGGCATCTTGGTGGGTAAAAAACCCACTCCACACATCCTGTCACCTAGAATGACAAGATGGTCTGAATTTCTTGTCGCTTATAATTACCAATTAATACATTGCCCTGGCAAGACTATCTCGCATGCCGATGCTTTAAGCTGCTCCCCCTTGCCAGATGTGCAAGATGACCTAGCACCCACATTACCAATTTTGCAAATAGAAACGTTATCCATGCCACCATTGACCGCGCAAGACATTGCCCATGAAACAAGGAAGGACAAACGCTTGGCGCAAGTTCTCAGCTGGATGGAGAGGGGCTGGCCTGACAGCGAGCAAAACGAACTCTTTAAGCCATCTAAAAACCGACAAACTGAACTCTTCTCACAAAGGGGTTGTGTTTTGTGGGGAGACCGGGTGGTAATACCGGAAACATTACAGAAAAAAGTTTTAGAATTGCTACACGAGGGGCACCCAGGCATTGTACGTATGAAAGCCCTGGCCAGGAGCTACGCTTGGTGGCCAGGCATGGACAAACAAATTGAAAACTGGGTCGCCGCTTGTAACAGATGCCAAGAGACTCGCTCGGCTCCCCCAAAAGCCCCACCTTTAGAATGGGAGACACCCAGAGGCCCTTGGTCGCGCATCCATATTGACTTCGCAGGGCCAACCAAGGGACATACCTTTCTAATAACTGTTGATGCTTATTTAAATTGGCTCAAAGTGAGCAAACACAGAAGCTGTCATCAAGAAATTAAATAAACTTTTCGCCATGCATGGTCTGCCAGATGTGATAGTATCTGACAATGGACCCCAGTTTACTGCATTGGCTTTTGAGCAATACTTGGCAGATCGCAGCATCCGACACGCATTGACATCGCCAACTCACCCGGCGGCGAATGGCAGAGCTGAACGCATTGTCCAATTTACAAAAAAAACTCTTCAAAAAATGGAGCATGGCAACATCCACGAGAAAGTCACCAAAATGCTCTTATTACAACACATCACACCAAACAGCACTACAAACAAAAGTCCAGCAGAATTGCTGATGGGCAGAAGACTCCGGTCACCTCTGGATCACCTGCACCCGGCTTACACCCCGGAGAAACTCCTTGGTTCCAGCAGCAAGCACTGCGCCTTCAACATAGGTGACGCTGTCTTTGCCAAGAACTTTACAAAATCACCCAAATCATGGCCCCTCGCTCCTACCGCCTCGAAACCACCAATGGTAGGTGTTGGAAACAACATATCGACCAGCTTAGGTCCAGGATTGCCACCTTTCCCCTCACAGACTCTAACCAAAGAATCGGGGGGTGGGGGAAACCTCAATCTCTGAAAAAGAATTGACACCTGCACAAGCAGAACACCCCACACACACATTAAATAAAGACCAAACATCAAACCAACAATACTTACCAGCCAGCAGAGAACCGTGGCAGACGGGTACTTCACCTGGAAGCAGTAGCCAGACAAGCTCTACCAGCCCAGAGAGCCCGGGCGGGAGCAGCAGAGCGAACGACTCAACTAACCCGGAGTCACCAGGTGGAAGTCGCAGCGATAGGCCCGGCTCACCCTTCCAGGCGGTTCCATTGAGAAGCTTGAGAGCGACGTGGAGCCCGTCCGAACCCGACGACGACCAGAGACATTATGAACCGCGCAAGTCAAGTAGGCAGGTATGAAGACCCGCCTACTTGCGTGACTACGTTACCTCGCCCCTTGGACGGAACCAAGAGGGGAGGGGTGTTCCATACTAGCAGGCTTGTAGACCTGCGTTCCTATTGGTCTGGAAAAGCCAGGCCGTGATTGGACAATATAAAGCACTCCTGATTGGTTCATATGAGGCTTGCCGAAATTGGGTAAAACCAAGCGCGGCAAGCTCAAAAGACTGTCATAGGCTGCCTAGCCGCAGCCAGCTCTATAAAAAGGGCTGCCGCGGTTAGGCTTGTTGTCTCAGAATCTGCCTCCTTAATAAAGAGCTGTTGTTCACTACTTGAGCCTCGTGTCTCAATGGGACCCACCAACCATACTTAACAGTTTTCACCCTCAATGGCTTCCTGCAGCATTCTGCTGGACATTTTCAGTTTGTTTTCAGTCCATTTTTCCTGCAATTTTTGGCCCAGTTTTTGAGCTGTTTTTTTTGCTCCTTTCTGGCCCATTGCCAGCCCATTTTCTGGCCCCTTTAAGGCCATTTTTTGGCCTTTTCCTGGCCCATTTCCAGTTCAATTTTGCTCCATTTTTTTGGCCCATTTTCAGCTGGCAGAGTGGTGCAGGAGGCCATGGAGAGTGAAAATGAGGCGGGGAGAGGGCCACACACAGCCTGTTTTAGCCACCATAGGCACTGTGGGCTAGTCCTTTGATAGTTCCAGGCCAGCCCTGTGGGCTGGATTTTAGCACCTCATGGGCTGTATTTGGCCCACAGGCCTTGATTTTGATATCCCTATATTGTTTATCTCCTGTGTTCTCCCTGAAGTGGACATAATACATTCCAGCCTGGATTGTACTGGTTTGGCAATGAGCAGAATTGGTGTTGAGTGTAAACTACAGCAGCCATGGGACTTGAGAGGTAGAATCCAGTTACATGTCCCAGAAAGATAGACAACTTCTGAAAATAGAAGATTGTTACATTTACAGCAGTGGTAATTATGCTTAGTTGTAGCTTTCCTTCCTATCAAATCAAATGAGATGTATTGATTTGAAAGTGATAGTATCAATAAAGAATATTTGTAACTGAGGTTGAAATGAAGGGTCCTTGGTGCTCTCTGAGCTTGCTTGTTTTCAACAGAGACAGAGACAGTAACAACATCTATAGACTATGTAAAAGAGATAATCAACCAGCCCCCAAAAGAAAAAGATTCCAGCACATCTCCACCAGTAATCAGCGTGTAAATCAGCATAGATTAATTCTAAAGTCAACTTCAGACCAACAATCAAGTGAGCAATACCCCAATCAAGACACTTGCAAAGAGCTATCGCCAAACACCAAAGAATCTCTAAGACTGCCTCCACCCATACAGACAGGCGATACACCAGACTATAAACTGACAGCAAACAGCGCTGCTTACTAGCACTGATGATGTTACATAGTTAAGAGGGATGAAACATCTACAAGAAAACAAGCAAGCTCAGAGAGCTCCAAGAACCCCTGAAAATGATAGTATTTGATTTAGAAAAACAAATGCCTTAGTCAGAAAAGAGAGAATATTGTTGGCAAACCCCAACAATTTGGGGCTATTATTGATCCTATCACTCTATGCATAAGTGGCACCAATTGCATGAAAATGGAAAAATCCTGGTGGATAGAGATAGCTGTTCTGCTCCAGGTCATACATGTGCCTGTGCACATACATACATACACACAAACACACCCAGGAATGTTTTTTTAAAAAAACATTTAAAAAACTTTATTCAGGATAATGCAAATGCAGACAGTGGTGCATAGAGCATATCTGCATATCAGTGATGGGATTCAATTTTTTTTACTACCAGTTCTGTGGGTGTGGCTTATTTGGTGGGTGTGGCCTAGGGACCATGTGATTGGGTAGGTGTGGCTTATTTGGTGGGTGTGGCTTGGCGGTCATGTGACTGGCTGGTGTGGCTTGGTGGTCATGTGACTGGCTGGGCATGGCTTGGTGGTGATGTGACTGGCTGGGCATGGCCAAGTCGACATCACTGACTTCTTTGTCCTAAAGAAGATATACAAAAAGTTATTTTATTATTTCGTGCACTTACTACTTAAATAAGAATAAAGCAAGTACACAAAACAATGAAGGAGGTACACACAAATACTTACATAAGAATGATAAAAGTGCTGGACTTCCGGTTTGAGCTTCTTCGGCGACAGACAGAAATCCACGATCGTGCGCAGTTTCGGTCTAGGCTCGCTGCTGGAGCGCCCCGAGCCAGCTGGTTTCGGGGCTAAGCCACCCCATAGAGGTGGTGAAGAGGGGGGAGACTGCCAGCAGGGTGTAGGAGAGCCGCATCTCTCCTCCTCAGCTGGCCATTACTCCCTTTCCCAAAGGCGGTTGCAGCGGTGGTCAGAAATAGCCACCTCAAAGAAGAACTCGATCAGAAAAGAATGTACAGGAGGAAGATAAGAAGTGAAAGTTCTGGCTGACTGAATTAAATTGCAAAAGCAACAACTAAGGTAACAACTAAGGAATTTAAATTTTTTAAAAAACATTGTTCCCAAAGAAGATTCTGAAGCAGCGAAGGAAAGTGAAAAGGGAAAAATTTTTTTTTTCTTCTCTCCCTTTCCCTATACTGACAACTAAGAGACTTAAATAAGAAATCGGGGAAAAAATCTGCTTTGACATCAACAGGCAATTAAGCTGAAAATAAAATAAAATGTCAAAGGGATAATAAAGATTTCTGGACACTAAAAAAAATTTATAAGCAGGAAAGGAGAGAAAAAGAATAAAAGTGCAGGATCTGGAAAAAAAAGGGAGGAGACTGCCTGGAATTAAAAGGAATCTACAGTAAAACTTCAACAAGACTTCTAAAAGATACATTTTAACTGAAATTCGGCAACTAAATAGTAGAGGAAGGGAAGAGAAAGTTTAAAAAAAGCAAAAAGAAACAGCTTGTGTATATTTGGATTACTTGGTGATCTTTGGATTCTCGGTTATTGCATTTGAATGATTAAAATCAATCGGGTGGTTGTTTAAAAATTTATACAATGGCACTACTTCTGGATGAATTGAAAATGGAACTTAAAAAGTACAAAGAAGATGCACAAGAACGGAGAGGTTCTTTTGGCTTCGTTTTTCAATTCTTAGAAACGGAGATTTGGAACTATGAGAAACAGCAAGAAACGTCTGCAAAACAAGAAGACTGGGACAAAGAAGAAGCCATCTTTAATGAACAAGTAATTCTATGTGGGGAAGAAAAAGGAAAGGGGGAAAAGAGAATGGAGAATTTAAGACTTAAAAAAACAACCAAAGAAAAGAAAAATAGTTCAAAAAATAAGTATAATATTGGAAAGCAACAGAAGAGGGGAATACAGAAGAGAGAAATAGAGGTAGAGAGACAAGGGGGTAAAAAGGGGAGAGAGAAGAAGAGAGGGAAGAAGGAGAGGAAAAGAAGTTACAAAGGACAGAAACAAGATATAGAGAAACAGGGCCTCTTTAGAGATAATGGGTGAAATTTTAACTGAAAAAAGGATTCTGTAAAGGTACATAAGATTGTATTATTATATTAGTAATAGAAATAATTTTAGAAAATTAGAAACAATGTATGATTAAAATGAGGGATAAAATAGTCACTGTAATCTAGTGAAATGTTTGTTAATAAAATAAATGAAATAAAATAAATGAGAGAATTGAATTAGGAAGGGACGGGAATATTTTAATTAGTTAATGTTTTATAAAATATAAGTGAAGGGGGGGAATTAATTATGGAAAGCTTATAACTGTTCCCATAGAAGTATGATATTTAACTGAAAAGTAATGTTAAAGAAGTTAAGATTTTAATGAATATTAATATTAATGATAGAAATGAATTGGAATGGAATGTGTTGTTTTAACTACATATATTTATAATCTTTTTTTTAAAAGAATATAGTGTGTATTTTAAGAATATACCAAGCAGAATCCGAATGGAAGTTATGTATTATATTGAATGTTATAACTTTAAAGTATATATTGAAGCTTAAATAAGAGTTTAATGGATAAAATTAAAAGATATAAAGGTATCATACTCCAATCAGCAACTACAGGAGAAACTTTGTTTAATGAGAAAAGATAATATGAAATTGAAACAGGACAGACAAAAAGTATAAATATAATGATTTGAATTGGGATGAGATAATTAAAATAAAATTGAGAAAACTAAAAGAGGGGAGAAACTGTGTAGAAAATGTAAAACAGTAATAAGATATGGAATAGAATATAAAAATGAGCATGAAATTGAATTTGTGTCTGTACGAAGAAATGTAACCCAGGATTACGCTACTTTCAAAAAAGATGTTTTATTTGTATTTTTTTCTTTTTGTGAAAACTCAAATAAAATTTACCAAAAAAAAATGATAAAAGTGCTGTATATCTTCAATTTCACCCACTTTGCCCTAATGCAGAGGTCTCCAATCACCATGTCTCCAGTGTCTTTCTTCCCCACTTGGAACTGAACCCAGAAGGATAATTCTTCCAACATCATCTAAGAAGTTAGATCAATAAGAATGAATTTCATTGGTACATTCACAGAGCAATACTGATTTCTTTTTCTGAAATTTATTCCTCAGTCAGTTCACTGAATATATGAATTAGGTTCAGTATTTAGGTCAGCATAAGGCAAGTAGCCTGTAATGGTATCATGGTTAAAACAATGGTAAAGCAACATATGGATTCAAAACAAGAAATATTTTGTTGGGTAGAATACATATTTAATTTTACATGTGTTAACAGCTGCTAGAATTGTGTTTGCACAACAGTGGAAAAACGAAGATATGAAAATGAATAAAAATATTAGAATGTGCAGAAATGAATATATTAACAATTACAAATTTAAAATCAATGAGAAAGCTTAGAATATTTTTTAACATGGGATTTCTTTTATCAATGGCTAACTCACAAAAACAGAAGTTAGAAATATAAAAGTATAAAAGAAAACACCAATTAAATAAGGAAAGTTCAGTAAAAAAATAAGTAAATATTATTAGTATTTGATGATTGTTAATGCATAGATAACTTTGGGAGCATACCCCCCCCACCCCCCCACCCCCCACCCCCGCAAAATACTGCAGATAAAAACCAGTTTTTTTTACTTAATCCCCACACAAAGCCACTGCAATAAAAACCCTGGGTACATGATTGTTTCCCCAAGGACCAAAAACCTCACACCAGAAATCTCAGCCCTTCTGCCTTTAAGAAACCCCCAGGCAAAAAAGCACCACAACAAAAAGCAACACTTAAGTACAGCCATTATTAAGGTGGAATTACCTGGAAGTCCCTTTTCCTCTTTCCTGGCAGAATTAACCACCATGATGGGAAAGACAAAAGAGCCAGGCAAGAACAAAAGCGGAGCAATCATGAACACTTGAAACCCATGAAGCAGGCTTAGCTCCAGAAATCTCAACATGTTAAAACCAGCTTTAATAATGGCAAAGTGTTATACCCCAAAACAAGTTACTAATTTTCTCAGAAAGTAAAGCTGCTTGTCTCATAAAAGCAGCTGGACTTCTCCTGAAATGTCCCCTGCATGCTGCAAGCATGTTATCATAACTACACAACTGAAAAGTCACACTGTAACATGACTGGATTGGAAGCAGACCCACAAAACTACACAACTGAAAACACACTCCCCACACAACTGAAAACTACACACACACACACACACACTCACAAAGCAGATACAGCTGGAAAAATCTAAAAATATAGCTTTAATTTATAGGCACATAACATTTCACACAATTTAAAAGAACTTCCATACACACACACACACACACACAATGACAATCTCACAAAGCAGCTGCTTTCTAAAAATAGAAAAGCAGCTAAAATTTCCTAAATTTTATATGACTATTTCCTTAAAAAAAAATTAACACACTTGTTTTTTTTAAATCGGGGACTTCAAACTTGACAGCTTTAAAACTTGTGGACTTCAACTCCCAGAATTCCTCCTCCAGTCATGTTAGCTCAGGAATACTGGGAGTTGAAGTCTACAAGTCTTAAACTTACCAAATTTGAAGACCCTTGGTTTAACTCATGAGGAAAAGAAAAACCCACTTACTTACCCAATTGAAGAAAGCAGAATCAGTTGCTCACTGATGAGCTGGATGCAGAGACAGGCAGCACAAGCAAGGGAGGAGGCAAATTTACAAGCAGCTATTTGAGAATCAGGAGAAGGCTTCTGAAGGAAGTAGGTGCTTGCTGGGGCTGTGGGGAGAGGGAGGTGGGTTAGTTTAACAAGGCTGGCTAGGCTGGGGCCTACAGGCCCCATCTGTCCAGCAAGGACTTCTGAGGGCTTTTAGAAGCCCTTGGGGGAGGGCGGCCACAATGGGTAGTGGCCATCCCACAAGTGATCACCGTGGCTTGGCCAGCTATGCAAGATCCTGGGCTGTAGGCCATGGCTGGCGGAGGCTACCAGAGGCCCAGGGTGAGGCTGGGTGGTGGGAAGAAGTGCTGGGGCTTCGGAAGCATGGTGATCGCGGTGTAAGCAATTGCTGTGGCTTGGCCAGCTACACAAGGCCCTGGGATGTTGGCCACAGCTGCCGGAGGCTGCCGGAAGCCCTGGGCAAGACCGGGTAGTGGGAAGGAGCGGACTCTGGTTTCAGAAGCCTGGGGCTGAAACCAGGGGGCGGGAAGGAGTGCCAGGGGTTTGGGAAGCCCAGGGCTGGGGCCGGGCAGCGGGGGCTAACAAGTCAGTCCTGGCAGGAGGAGGCCAGAAGGTCCATTGGGGAAGAGTAGATTCAATTTAGAGTAGACTCAAATCAGCCTAAAAAGGCAAGCCGCAGAACAGACGAGCATGTGCAACTGATAGGGCCACGTGGCGAAGCGTTTTTATAAGGTGGGCTTCGGATGGACGGGGTGAGCGGCGTGCAGGCATGGCAAGCGAACAGCGAGAGGGTGGGTGGTGCAAGCAAGTGAGCGGGGACCGTTTTAGGGCATGGCCAGCCAGAAGTCACTACCAATCTGGCAACCCATGCCAAATTCTTGCTACTGGTTTGCCCGAACTGGTGCGAACTGGCTGAATATCACCTCTGGTGCATATGTTACTCAAAAAGTCCTAAATCCCTGGCAAGTTTGCCTACAACAAATTTCAAGTGATCAAAGTCTTCAGAAAGACTTTGCAGAAGACTAGCCAGCTCATAGTCCAGAGGTTCAGATGACATGGGTGGATACATAGGCAATATGGGGTCAGATATTTAGACAGAGTTTTTGGATGCCAAAGGAACACAGTCTCAGATTGAGAGTCCAGGCTTTCAGTTTTCCAATAAGAAAAACCAAGCTAGTGATGGCTTTTAAGAAAACCCTATGCCAGTGAAGCCAATCAAAATTGGGAATACCCTTTTTGGTCAAGAAGACAAGTAGAACACTATTGTTCTGCTCATAGATTGGATCATGCTTCATCTTTTGTTCCATGCCTTCTGACTGAAGATACTCTTGATGATTGCTGATCAAAATTAGCCTCTGGTGTTAAGTGCCCACAATTACTTCGGACATGTCCGTCTGAGACTCTCAGAACAGTTTCCTTGGTATCTGAGTCACAGCTGGTCATGCCACTGGCCCATGTTATACATGCAATATCAACATCTGAAAATTGTAATATGGATACGTAAAGCTGTCAACTCATAAATTGTGATTTATCCAAAATATTATTGATGGAACAAGTGATTCAACATCTTACTGGCCTCATGATTTAAAGCACAGTTGTATAATAATTTAAATGGAAAGAAAAGAAGAAATTCCATGGAAAGCAACATCAGCATTGGTGGACCATGTAATATCAATGCTGGACTTTATTATTTCTTCCCTGATCATCTATCATCTTCCTGGGTAATTTGAGACTTTGGATGTTGATGTGGAGTTCTAATGCCAAAGTCTTGTCTCATTTGGGTACAATTGGCCTCCACCTTGTTGCTTTACCAAAAACCCCTTGAAGACATGGTTTTATCATTGGGACTGGGGACCACAAATGAAGATGGAGATAATCAAGTGGTTGATTTAATATTGTTATTGCTGCTGTAGGGGGGGGGGGGGGGATTATGATGTTATGGATTTTTAATGTTGTAAACTGCCTTTGTGTGAGTTGGGCAACCGTATAAATTTGTTTAATAAACAAATAAAATCCTAGAAGTACTATTAATTATCAGCACCAGTTTGAATTGAATTATGCAGTACCAACAACCAGTCCAGAAGTATGTATTCTAATCTACTTTTAATTAAAATAAAGGCCACAAATTCTAAACTATAAGTGCAGAACTACAACATTCTTTGACATAGCAATACCTTGATAATAATCATCAAAGGACTGGCAGGCAAGAAATTTCTGTGTTGCAGCATTAGGTTTTTTTTAAAAAAATTCTTCCCCTCCCTCCTCTTTCATCTCTTTATTACTATTCTAGTCACTCCACTCCAGAAGGGAAGGCGGAGCTCCTGTTCCATTTTCTCTGGCTCTGTCCTTTTCTATCAATAAACTCATCATAGCAGTAATCTTACATACAGATAGTAAGAAAATCCAGCTGCTTTAAACAAGATTCAGTTTCATCCTGGAGTTTCAAGAGGATTTTCTCATGAGAACATGCAGCTTTGTTGATTATGGTGAGCTGGCTGAAGATTTACATCCTTGACTAGCCATCAAGTTCTTAGGCTACCATCTGAGTTCAAAGCATTATATTTCTTACAAATGGACAGGTTCTAGTGTTCACTTTCTATCATGTTGCTTAACATAAATGTATTCTACTGAAACATCTATTTTCTCTCAAAGCTTGCATTATATTTGTCTTGCTAACTCTCAGACCTGGCAATTATTATGGTGCAAAGAACAGCTCTTCTCTAATTCTCAACTAATGTCATATTGTAGGAGAGATTTGACTTTTTTTAAAAAGCTAAGCAAACAGCTCAATTAATTTTGAGCTAGCAAGCTGAATCTGAATACATAAATCAAATCGCTGCTGCAGCAAGAATATTCCTTATTACTAAAGAGTTGTGAAATTTAATTGCCAACACTCCCTTCTCTTCTCTTCATGTCACTTTGTCAAACATCACATTTGAGTTCCTGTTTGGCTCGAAAAAGAGCATTTCTGAGTAAGATTTTCCTCTTTTAAATTGGGCATGCCAACTCAAAATAATAAATCATGTTTGATATTTTTACATGATGGGTAAAAATAATTCTTCAACTTTGGAGCATGGTACTGATCTATCCTCTTCCTTTTAGAACTGATCTTCTTGAACCACCCCAAACTGAAGAGCTTATATAATGCAATAGGTAGTCCAGGTTGTGGAAAAAAGATAGATGCTCAGATATTAAGGAAAATGTGTTTAGAATAGCAATATTTTTGTTGTGTAAGGTATAATTTTCCAAACAGTAAGAACTCTTGGGTACAGAAATTTACCTAAAGTTTTAGTGTCTTTAGCTTGAAGTATTGAAGTCATAAACAATTTCCTTCAATAAAGGTTATTTACTCATATATAGCACAGTTTTAATACTCTAACAGATTTTTGATGTTTTTAAAAATTTGGGACAAGAAGGAGTATCATTCAGTCCTATACACCTAAATATTTGCTATATTCCATCTTAACTTGGGTTCTTACAAATGCGGCTTTTATTCTATTGTTTTACATCATTCACAAAATCTATAGAGATATAGATAATAATTACGTTTTAGTAACTTGTGCATGACCCTTTCTCGCCCTTTCCATTTTTGTTTTCTACGCAAAAAATCTATTAAGCCAGAAAGCACAACATACAAAACATTTATACAAAACATTTTGATGGACAGTGCTAGGAAACATCTATCTTGAATCATCTTCTTCCTATTTGAATCAGTAATGCAAGAGAGATTTGCATTACTACAATCCACAGTTTTATCACATTTAACTGTTACTTTCATTATCATGCATTCTAGTCATATTTGTTTGCAATATTTCTTACATTTCTTCTTCGTATTTTATATTTCTATTTTCTATACTAAAGCAATAAAACTGTTATATAAAAAAGAAAAAAACCCACTTTCTTGTCAATCAAAAGATAAGGTACTATATGCAGGTTTTCGGCAAGTCCAAGATTTGAATTAGTTATGTCTCAAACAAAATACACTTACAGAAAACATATTCACATCAACTTTAGAACCTAAAACATTAACAGGGTTCATTCATCACACAAACTGCTGATTATTTATTTTATTACTTTTTTTTACATTAAGATTACATTCCATTTTAAGATACACACAGCATCAAACTATATCAAAGAACAGAATGCAAGTGCAGTTTTAATCCCCTGAATAATATTAAAGAAAAGCTGATTGGCCTATACACTAAAGATAATTAGTTTTCCTATGTGCTAATTTATTGTCTCCTCTTGACTTTGCTAGCCTCACCAAAAAAAATTATCCTGGCAACAAAAAATTGCTAGCAATTCTGCATGATAGAACATCTTAAAATATATGGAGACATCATTCTATCTTTTCTTTCTCTTCCTTGGAATCTCTGCTCTGTTATGATCTCAGTTCCAATATTCCAATATTGAGTAATCCAGTGAAGTTTTTCTTCCATTGATGCTTAATCCAGCAACCTGCTAAAGAGAAGAGAAAAACATTGTCCTTACCTTCTGTCAAATTCTTCCTGTTTATGTGATAAAGCGAACCAGAAACCATTTTCATTTTCATACAACTGTAGAAAATAGTATGGTACATGTGAATTATTTAAAAAAAACATTCTGGATTACTAGGTACAAACCTCCATTAGTTAATCTGAACATCAGACTAAAACAGTTAATCTTCCTTAATCATAGCTGATTGTTAGAGTTGACCATTACTGCTAAGGCTTTTGCTACCATGTTTCTCATATATTAAGGCCGTGTCTTATATTTTTTTGAGCCCCGAAAAAATGGCTAGGCCGTCTTTTCGGGGGTGACTTAATCCCCGCCCCTTGCATCTTCGGGCAGGCGGGCAGTGATGGCTTGGATGTTGATCTCAGCGTTGGTGGGGCACTTTGTATCAGGGTCAACGCAGGCAGCACCATATCCGAGTGTGCAACAAAAGTACTTCCTAACAACAAGCCCCCCTGCCATTCCCCCCCCCCCCATTTCGCATGTTTTAATATAGGCCGTAATTTGGGGGGAGGGGCTTACTTTCATTTCATGCCTATAAAACATGCTGGGACTTCCTATTGGGGGAGGCCATATTGTTGGAGAAACAGGGTAGTTCAAAAACTATGGCTGCACACTGCTTCTGAAAATGCAACATTGGTACCTCAAGGGAAAAGGCAGAGGAATTATTTGACGAACAAACTACCACACCATAAAGTGGGATCCCTTAGATATGGATTATAGCAGAAGTCCCCAACCCTTTTTGGAACAGGGACTGATTTTGTGAAAGACAATTTTTCCACAGATTTGTGGGTGGGGGGAGAAATAGCATGCAACCTAGGTAGATCCTTACACACGCAGTTAATACCAGAGTTTATGCTCCTATGAGAATCTAATGCCTGATGATCTGAGGTGGAGCTGAGGCAGTGATGCTAATGCTGGGGAGCAGTGACAAATGATGAAGTTTTGCTTGTTCATGTGCCACTCTTCTGTAGCTGTGCAGCCTGGTTTCTAGCATGTCACGGACTGATATTGGTCTGTGGCCCAGGAGTTGTATCCCTTGATTATAGTCCTCATCATCCCAACCAGTTTTCCACGCTGAAAATGACAATGTTAAGGTCCTTTAGATGGGCAGTAACTGGGGAAGATGGGACAAGTAATTTAATTTCTCTTGAAACATTGAACAGGAGAGACACAAGGGAAGAAGGAACAAATCAATACAGAATTCTCATTAAAGGTACAAAGATCAGCCTCAAGAATTCTACTCATACATTATGTGAAGAATGAAATTTTTTTTGACAAGGCCCTTACACTGTGAAAGGTAGAAGGAAAGAGGAGAGGATGACCAGCAGCAAGGTGGATGGACTCAAATGGGGATAGGTGACTGGAAGACTTGACAAACTATGTTAGGTGTAGACTGACATGGAGAAAATCGATTTATTAATTAAGAGTTGACATTGAGTTGATGGTGATCAGTCAATCAACATATAGCTAATTGTATATCTCCTACAGTTTTCAAATAACGGTTTGTGATTCTACATCACTATTTTTACATAACTAGTTAACAAGGTAGTAGTTCACTAGGTGTCAAATGTTAGCATAGGACCAGGGAAACCCAGGTTCAAGATCTCCTTCTATTGTGGAAGCTCACTGAGTAACTTTGGGCCATTATTTCAGGTATATCTCAGTTTAACTTATTTCGCAACGTTATCATTATAGCAAAAAAGGTATGTATATAACCTGTCTATGCAATGTACTAATCTATCAAAAATAAAATTAAGACTGTCCTTGTCCAAATAGTAATACAATCCTTTTGGAATGATCTTCCCAAAAAGATCTCTTTGGGACTTTTAGGTTCTTTAAGTACCAGGCAAAATCCTTTACTGTTCAACATAATTTTTGTTCTACTGATAATTGTCATCTAGCTTTTAAGGGCTTACTGCATTTTCTACTTCTCCGCTTTATGTTTGGCTTGATTCCTTGTATCTGCATGTTAACTTTTCTGTGTAGTGCAAATTGCCACAGGATTTTTTCTGAAGGATGCTATAGATCTTTCTGTACAAATACATTAACCCGTTACTTAAAACTACAGATCCATGGGATACAGTTCAGAAACACACAAACAATATGTCCATATTTCAATCTGTGAATGAACATTAATTTCAAAACAAGCTTCCATGTTAACATTTTGCAGTATTGTAAATATACTCTCAAAAGGTCTGGAGAAAATAAGTTACTCTTTTGTGTCTGCAGGTCTCCTGTATTCTTGCATTGTTAGTCAAAACAGATCTTCTCATAGATCTGTGAAGGTCACTTTTTATTTCTGATACATTGCCATAAGACCTGACTGTTAGGGATATACATGGGTGCCTGGCAAAGAGATGCCCTTTGTATCCAGGAGCATGCAGCTGTGATCAGCTGCTATTTTGGGCTAAAAGCAAAAATTACATCCCCTCACATGCAGCTGTAAGAAGATGATGGAAAAATAAAAATTAAAAAAGCAATAATAATAGGACAAAGAAGAAAACCCTATGCTTGACTAATTTATGAGATTAAGATGTTCGACAAATGCTAAAAACAGCTCTATGTATTATATTTAAAAATATAAAGTATCATATATCAGGTAGGAAATTGAATCAACAATCTGAATAAATTATGAACAAATTTTAAGAGCAATAAAATGAGTAGTAGTTATAATGTATGTATACATCCAAGCCCCTTTTAGTAGCCTTTTATGCTTGGAACTTTGTACCAATTAAGACACATCAGGTTTCACTAATCATATGGAACTCAGGAACTCCATTAGGGTTTTTTTCTTAAATATTTTTTTTCTGATTTAACCACGCTTTATATATAAAATCCCCCCTATGATTACTGAAAATGGATAAGATTCTTAGTATTTTTAGATGGGAAACAAAGGAACATGTAAATGGACTTCTCATGGTTAAAGAAAAAGAAAAATGAAAAAGAAACCAACTAAACCATCGGAGTCAAACTTGCCTTGTCATAGTGCCTTCACCTGATGTTTCGCAATGTTTTTCCCATTTGCGAAGCTGGGTTGGGAATGGGCAGCCTGCGCAAGATGTATTTGCCCCCTGGGCTACCAGTTGGACAACCCTGAACTAAACCGTGCTCCATAAGTAATTGTGCCCACTCACTTTGTAATTCAGCCTTCTCAGTTTCATGCAGATTACTCTTTTATTATGCTATGGTTTATTCAAATTTATAAAACAGAGCACAATTGACGGAATTTTTATCTCAAACCTCAGTTTAGAAAGCATGGTTATACTTATACAATAAGCTAAATGAAAATTAAATTAACCATTTCATTGCTTAATGCAAAATCAAAGTCACAGTTATATTTCATCATGCAGTATCTAACTTGGGGAATTTATTTCCAGAAGATGTGATGAATAGTCACTTACGTACATTTAAATATATAATTAGATAAATTAATGAAGAGTAAATTTAACAATTATTTTAGCAATGATAATTAAGAATTTAATCTTCCTGCTCCAAGACACTTGTCAGATGACAACATAAATAATGGAAAGAATTTCCTGTGCACAAAGGTGCTTTTTGAAAGGCAAGTGGACTTTCTTGGTTTTTCCCTTGAAAATGTTTTGCTTCTCATTCAAGAAACATCTTCAATTCTGAAGAATCAACAGTTTCTTCCGCTGAATGAGAAGGGAAACATTTTCAAGGAAAAACCAAGAAAGTCCAGTTGTCTTTTGAAAAACAACTTTGGGACAACCATGAGCTGATGATTGAAAATCTCCACATATACTGGAGATTTCTGTACATCTTATTGAAACTAAATTGAAAAGAATGGCAAAATCTCATACTCCTTTTAACAATGATACTGTAGTTTACCTCAAGGTACAGCAGTAGATGCCTTTAGCACATATATATTCCTCTATCACCCATATAAGTGACCTTGAGGAAATTATTATCATTTCTTATAATGAAAAACAGCTCAGCTCAAATTAATCAGTTAGTAATTGAAAGGTCAACTGATGCATGTATGAAATAGCCACAAAATGACAAAATCTTAGAAACAGTTTTCCTGTCATCAAAGGCCTGCATTAGCTGTAGTCAACCATAAACAAATATATACAGAATTGGATAAACTAATGGTTAAGATGCAGGGATTGTAGACCAGCAGGTTAGCAGTTCAAGACCCAAGCATTGCATGATGAGGTGAACCCCCATTCCTGCACCAGCGCCTGCCAACCTGGCAGTTTGACAGCATGAAAATACAAGTAGATTAATAGGTACCACTTTGGTGGGAAGGTAACAGCATTCCACATGCCTTGTTGTATAGTCATGCCAGCCACATGACCATGAAAACATCTTCGGACAATGCTAGCTCCCTCAGCCAGGAATGGGGATGAGCACAGCCTATAGAATTGGATATGGCTGAATAGGGGAAATCTTTACCTTTTTACCGTTACCTATTCTCATATACAGTAAAATGTGAGTCATTGTCTTGTCAATATACCAAAATGCTCATACTAATTTTTAGACACTACAGTATCATTCACAGAGTCAACTATTTATGAGGACTAGAGAATTGACTACTGAGCTAATCAATCAATCAATCAATATAATTTATTATTTTATTATTATTACTGAGTGATCAGCCTATGAATTGGATTTTGTGATGAATAAATAATTGAGGAATGGCTTGAGGTTCAATGGATAAGACTCATGAGTACAGTATGTCATGAGACACTTATGCAGTGACACATTTCCAGCTTACTTACATTTCCAGATTTAATGGAACTCTGGTGTAGATATAGATTGTTAGATTAGTTGACAATGTGATTTTTAGAGACCTTGACCCAGTTTTCTGTTAATTGATCTACATAATTTGTTTTAATCTTTAATTATTGTTTGCCTTCCAGAATTTCTTGGGTAGATGGGTTGTGTAAAATGTGTGTGTGTGTGTGTGTGTGTATGTACTGTATATAAAATAGATTAAAATAGATAAATAAATATCATCAAATTGTGTATTAATTAAGAATTTGTGAACTGCAAATTTTACTCAGATAAACCTCTTGTTAGGCCAAGTACAATTTTGACACATCCTTTTTTTATTATTGTGGATAGAAATGGGCGGAAAAAAGTTTCATTGAAAAGACAAAGCCCCATGTCCACTAGAGGATACCTCTTTCAACTATATTTCTTTCTCCTTAAATTTCCTAGATTTGTAGAGACTTACTAATTTAACATACGTCTTGGGGGTGTGATTCCCATGAGATACCTTGCAGTACTATACTAGCTACATATCTTTTACTTTCCAGAAATGGAGGAAAACTAGGTCAGTAGAGAAAGAGAGAAGGAGGGGTAATCTGAAAGGAAAATAGTACTAGAAGTGTAAAGGAAAAAATCAGTATGATAGATCTGATATCTGCCAATGCCAAAAATCTAAAACAAACCAGTTTAGGGCATACATGTTCCAAGCTTATTTCTATTTAATGCTAAGCATGTGTAAAACTTGAATTTTATGGTTGTAATTCTAAACATCTTTATTTAACAGAATATAACAGCCTAAGCGATTTTGCAAAATCTTGGTATGTCCATTACCCATGAAAAGGGGATGAGGCATCTTATGTGGCTCTTGGGCTTTCTACTGCTGACTTAGAAACTAGGGATAAGTATTAAATAAGGAGCCAGGACATTCAGTCACTACCTAATTTAGAAGGATCTCTTTAATTATGTACTGAAAGCATTGCATATTCATAGATTAAAAAAAAAATCCCAAATAGTAGCTGTTTTCAAAATTAAACAATTCAGTATCCCATTTTCAGTATGATTGGAAAACAAAAAACAATCAGAATTCTATAGTTATATTCTTATTATAAAGTATAGTAAGCTGTGGTTTGCTTAACTGTAGTTTATTGAATAATATACAATAGCCTTGGTTTTCATGGTGATGAGACTGACACATCCTACCAAACCTTAAGAGAGAAAACTGCACTGGTTTTATATGTTGTGTGAATCCAGCCTATTTTTACATAGTATTTTCACAATACTATCCTTTATTATAAGAAGAGCAGTAGTGGGCATACTTAGAAGAACTAAATGTTCTTTTCTTTTTGGAATTGGCATTTTGGGTAATTGTTCTCTTATTTTACTGAAAATACTAGCAATAGGGAACATTTATTTTGGGCACCACAAAAAAAAGTTGTGGGAAGCCTTCTTCCTATATTATGCCTCCTACTCCATCCAGCTTTTGCCTGATTACAGGGTGATATATACATGGAAGAAGAGGTAAGAAGAACAGGAAGAAAATGTCAGAGTAGATGTTTCCATCTCTCATCTTCTCATGACTAGTTGCCACAGCAACAGCATACCTACAGTATATGTGTGAATCTTTCTCCATCCCACAGTGTGGCTTCTATCTCATGCTTGATTCCAATATTTTGGTACTTCAAGCCAAATCTATTCTCTTGATTCTGCAAAGCCAAGACTATTTTTTCAGTCAACTTATGTTGACTAGTTTGAGGTACAGTAATTTAGTTGACATTTGCATGTAGGGCATGATGACAATACTTTCTTGGAAAGAAAGGACAAATCTGACAAAGGGGAAAATCTGAAAGAGATTCTTGAGAATAAAAAAATTGTTTATGTTTATAACTTTGCTATAGAAAAGAAAATTCAAAAGTAAAACCAAACAATGCTTTACAAAAATGCATATTCTAATTAAAAAAATAGACTCAAATAGTATATGTACATTGATTTTAAAAACACAATTCAGTTTCCATATTTTTCACATCAATGTGAAAGGCTTCATTAAGTGGTATGATTTGTACATCAAAAGTTAAATGACCAAAATAAAGGACAAAAGTGAATTTTTGAAAAATAAGTACATGTAAAGAATAGCTTTCTGAAATAAAGGGCTGTCCTTTATAACAAAGGATGTATGCTCCTCATATTGGAGTCTAGTCATTCTGTATCTCCTCTGAGGCACAAGCCTTTCTGATACTTTTGTGCCCATCACCAGGGGTGGGATTCTACCAGTTCACACCTATTCGCTAGAACCAGTTGTTAACATTCTAAGCAGTTCAGAGAACCAGTTGTTAGAAGAAATTACTGGCCTAATCCTATAAGGAAGGCAGGAAGGAAACATTCTGGTGTTGCTTACAGAAACTGCCTCTCCGTTAACCCTTATTACATTCTTGGCAGGACTAGACTTCCTGTCTCAGGAACTTCTCTGGAGTTTTTTTCCCTTCCTTTGCTAGTACTTTGCTTGTGTGGAGTTACCATTCAAAATTACAATGGCACTGAAAAAAGTGACTTATGACCATTTTTCACACTTATGACTGTTACAGCATCTCACAGTCATGAGAGGCCAGGGGAGGAGATGCGTGCCTCAATGTGATATTGAGTTGGCCATGCCCAGCCAATAACATGACCACCAAGCCATACCCACCAACTAGCCACGCCCACAGAACTGGTTGTTAAAACATTTGAATCCCACCCCTGCCCTTCACTATTAATGACAAGAAATTTTAGAGTTTATAAACCAATGCTTATATATATATATATTAATCTTTTGTGTGAGCCCAGGGCAAAATCATGACTACCACAAAGTGAAAAACCCAGTCAGTTTGTTACATTAATTGGAGTTTATGGATATAGATACAGATAATCAGGGTTGGAAGGACCTTGTAGGTCATCTAGACCACCACCCCCACCCAAGTGGGAGACCCTACACGATTACTGACAAATGGCAGTCCTATCTCTTCTTGAAAATCTCAACTGATGGCAGTCCCACAACTTCCGAGGGCAAGCTGTTCCTTTGGTTGATTGTTCTCACTGTTAGAAAGTTTCTCCTTATTTCCAGGTTAAATCTCTCTTAAAAGGGGTCCATTCCTTCTGATTTCTCATAGATTGGGTTCCATTTTTCCCTTAATTTCACACATTTTGGATAGATTCTGCCCTCACAGCTTCTGCATTTCCATACATTTCTCTCCCATGGAATTAAGGAGGGATTCTATTCTGATATAAATTAACCTCATTGTCCTTTCTTCAATAGGCTTTATGATTGGATGAGGGATTGTTTTCTGTCCTATTTATAACCGTACTGTTCATCCCTAGTCCATGCTTAATATGTCTAATGGGACTTTTCCAAAGAGACAAATGAAAAGGAAACTTTTCATGGAGAAGGAGAGAGGAGAAAGGAGAAGAATCTTAAAAGGGCTACTTGTTTCCTCTCTAGGTTCTTTCAAACAAAATCCTGTTTGCTCTATAGAAAATATGGTTTTTATATTTATATTCATAAAAATATTTGATTAATTCACTGTACTGGCCCTGGATTTTAAAAAAACGGCTTGTTAAGAGGTAGCAGGAAAATCGAGTGAGAGCTGAGGAGAAGCAATGGAGGGCAAGTGAAGTATGGCAATGGTTGACTTGACTTATGCTTATTGGTTTCCCCTTGACAGATAAAGCACCTGAACAGGAACATACTTCCTTCCAGTGGCAGTCAAGCATATCAACATGGAATAAACAGAATTCATTGTGGGAGAAGAAGCATTCTGCATAATAGCACAAGTGAAAGAAGAATAAATGAGTAAGGTCAGCTAAATCTGAGCCACTAGAAGTTGCAGTAAATACCATACTTTTGCACACAGAAGACCAGCTTATTAAAATTCACTTTTATTTTAAAGTTAAAGGTATATTTCCAATATATATTTCTTGCAACCATGGCAACTGTGGCTATTTGGCAACCTTACATTAGATGTTACTAGTATAAGTAGGTTTCTCTTCTCAGGACACAAATGACCACAGTTGCCATGGTTGCAAGAAAACTGTATTAGCCATGTCCAAAACTTATCATGGAAATATATCTTCATCTTTAAAGTAGGAGTGAATTTCAATAAGCTGGTTTTCTGTAACTAAGGAAGCTGGCCTCCAGGTGCTCATACTGATCATTGCAGAACCAATTCCAGGTTTCACTTCAAAAGTACATATACACACAGCCTCGGGGATAGCTGAGTCACCATTTAAAAACTCTTGAGCCCAAAGCAAGCAACAAAATTCAGTTTGTACCTCAGCTCACTCCCATGCATAAGAATAAACAAACAGCACAGCTGCATAAAAGACAATTGTGGTCACATCCTTTAGATGCTGACACTTCTTTTTAAGCCATAATGTGGTCTGATTATTTTTGGCTTAATGCATTATATTAATTTTTTCCTAACCATTATATGGTTTGTTGCAGTCATCCAGATGTTTAGACTGGATTTGGCATTTTTGTCCACCTATCAAGTCTTTCCCAAGGCCCAGGAATAGGCAGATGTGGATGTTTGATGGTGTTAGAGGTATGGAATAGGGCTATATTTTGCAACTGACTGATGGTGAATTTGTCGGTGCCGATGGTGTTCAAGTGATTCTCCAGTTGATTATTGATACTACCTTTACTTATTTATTCGTATCCCACTTTTATTTTTATTTTTTTTACAAACAATTCCTTGTGTGTCCAATCATACTTGGCCAATAAAGAATTCTGTTCTATTCAAGATAGTGAATGTATCCAACACAACTTCCTCCTTCTATTTTCCACACAACTCCATGAGGTGATTGAGATGAGAGAAAGTGACTTGCCCAAGGTCACCCAGCTGGCTAAAGTGGAACTAAAACTCATAGACTCCTCTTTTCTAGCCTGATGTCTTTAATACTAGACCAAATTTGGTCACAGTGACTATAACCAATCAGTATTACAGTATTTATTCACTAAGCGATAACTAGGCAAACTATGGCAAACTAGGAGGAATATTTGATAATAACTATGACTTGCAAATTGAAACCAATGGGACACAACCAGTGGATCAAATTCCAGCCCCCTCAAAAGCCTCTCCTTTGGTCTGCTTTGCAGACCTGAGACACTTCAGGTATTAATGTGCAGGAGACTGCAGAAAAGAAGACAAAGAAAGAAAATCCATTTACAAATGTAGAAACCATTCATGTAAATGGCCTGTTGAAGAGGGTTTGGGTGTGGGTGAAAATAGGATAACTGAAGGAGACTATTGGCCTCTGGTTTTTTTACCTGCTATTATAATGATAATGTATACAACACAGAGCATGTAATTTATTCCCATACCACCCCTGTGAAATAGGTCAGGCTGCAGAGAGGTAAAAAGAGTTTGCACATGCATCCCTGGGAGATACTAATTTGCCCACAGGTTTAAGCTTAAACTTGAATTCAGATGTTGGGTTTCCCCTTCAAAATACAATGTTTTCTCCCTAGTGGTCTATCCAAAAGCACAACAATGGAAACAGCAATATTAAACAACAATTTTGATGGAGATCTCTGAACCTTGCTGAAAAAAACCTATCCATTGTAATCCCAATATATATATATATTTCAACAATGTTCATGGATTCCCACCAAAAATGTTATTTCATATTCTCTTTCCAACTGTCCTGCTTTTTTTTTGGTTATCCATTCCGAGTGATCAAGGTGGCCATTAATATAGATGTATCATATTGCAGTCTACATATACTTTATCTTTCCAGAAAACTGGGAAACCAAATAATTGCTTGAAGGAATATGCAGATGCATGGGAAGTTTCAACTGCACTGGTATCTAACTGATGGAAGAACAACAACAACAACAACACACACATCCTCCTTCTGCCTCTAGTATCTCTAGAAACTGAGCTTTCTTCAATGGCTAAAAATAATTTGTCAAGGTTCTGTCCTTAGTCTGATGATTGCCAAGCACTTTACAAACCATTAATGAGGCTGCTTGACTCCCTTGTGAGAAGGGTAATTATTCTCCATCTTGAAGCTGGAGGCAAAGGAAGGGGGGAAGAAAGTGATTTTTAAAACGGCAGAGAATATGAATATGAATCCAGGATTCCTCTATTGAGATAATATTTCTAATTTATTCCATTGTATTTTTAAAAATAGTTATTTCTCATAGGAACATAAGGCTGTTGTCAGAATCAAATATATTATCTGACATACGTGAACTATATTGACAAAAGAAACCCCCCCCCCCCCATTTCTATCAACTACATCTCAGTTTATTTTTTTCCTCTTTTATCAGGCTTTCATTAAATAAGAGACCTCATATAATCATTCCTTTTTTTCCAGGTCCCAGAGTTCATACTTATAAACACTCAGCAATGATTTCTTGCTTCATGGAAGATGGAAGTAAATGAAAGTCATAATGTCCTTCCGAACAGACTCAATAAAGTTTTAAAAAATAAAGAGCCATCCTAAATGCAAACCCCATCAAAAGTTGGTGATTTACCTCTTTGTAATGGTCCCAGCCATTGTAAATCTGAGCTGTCTTACCCTTTAAATTCTTTAAATGAGTTTCTGAATCATCAACCTGCTCTTCTGGTTTGGAAGATTTATTTTTTGTTACAATATTAATGATAATTTAGCTTCTTGCAATTTTTTTTAAATCAAAATATTTTTCTTTGTCTTATTCCCAGTAGACAAGAAAGATAAATTATTCCTTCCCTAACTTTGCATAGTCTTGAAATATTTGAAAATTCTGTCACTACATTTCCCTTCAGAATAATTTTTTTGTCCATAGGACAAATTTACCTAAGTTCCACAAATGGAAGCAGCATACAGCAGATCACAGACTGTCAACATGAGCTAGGCTAGTGGATCTTAAAGATTAATACTCAATTGAGGCTAGAAAGTTTCCTTTTAGGATTGATGGATAAACAGTCATAAAAGAGTATTTCAATATATGATTACTGGGGCAAGTTTATTTTAAACAGAAAAATGGAAAGATTATCATGAAGAAATTATTTATAAAATTGACAAAGTTTGCTGAAATGTATAAACTGGCTGATTTGAGAAAACCAGAATCTATATTTATTGGTGGGTGAAAACCCTTTAAAAACATTCCTACCCCGAGAGAGGGGGGGCACTAAAATATACTTGTGCTTATAAGTGCAATGAGGAGTATTGGTAGCTACTTCTTTACAGATCATTCTCAAATTATGACTATAATGGAGCCAACCCATCACAATTGTAATTCATAATGGTCGTAAATAAGGCTGTCTCTGTGATCAAACCCAATTTGATTAACTTTTTTGCAGCAGTCATTAAAAAAATAATTGCAATCATTAAGTGAATCTGCAGTCATTAAGTGAATGCTACAATTGTTAAGCGAACCAGTGATTTTGCCAAAAATGAACTGAAAAAATACAGATGTATTATCATGGGATGTGGCAAATGTCAGTAAATTCGGCTTGTTTGCTGAGCACCCAAAGTCCAGTCATGTGAGGGCAAGTATCAGAACTTTGAATATGGATTGTAAGTACCCCAGGGAGGTTCATCATAATTTCAATCAGTTACTAATGATTGGTCATATGTTGAAGGCTACCTTTATATCTTTATTCCTTTCTTTATATCTTGCGCTCTCCCCCCCTCCCATTTCTATTCTTTTTTTATTGCATGTCGCTTCTTCTATTCTTTCTTTCTTTTTTCTTTTTTCTAATTTGTTCAGTAATATTTTTATTATTGGTCTTAAAACTTAAAAGATTGGACAACCATTTGTCTGAAATGGTAAAGGGTTTTCTCTTGGGCAGTGGCTTGCATTAGAAGACTCTAAGGTCTCTTCTAATAATTTCATACTTTTGGTTTTTTTATTTTGTTAATACAAACATGTCAGGCCAACTTTCTACCATGTCAGTGGAGAGTTTGTATTTTTGCGAAATATTCCAACTCAACCAAAAAAAAAAAAGAAAGAGCTTTTGGTAATAGCTCTAAGAGAAACATCATGAAAATATTAAGGAACCAAGGAGGAAAACTAGGAATCATAGTGGGTTAAATTAAAATAGGGTCTGAGCAACTGAATCTAAAATGTAACTTCTTTCATATATTTCATAGGAACTCATCCCTCTGAGTGCTGAACACATTTAGAATTTAAAGTAGTATTAAGTATTTTAATTAAAATCTGAAACCACTTATAAATAGTTGTGCTTGGTATCAATAATCGACTTAAGCCAAAAATGTGATGAGATAGAGGTATTTTTAGTTGATTGGCTAAATGTATGCCACTTGTTACAGAGCAGAGATGCATTTCTCCTTAAGTTATATAGGAGATAATGTTTTTCCAAAGCGTGGATTTATTATTATTTATTTAAAACATTTTTATACAACTCTCCATTAAAAAACTCAGTTAAACAAAGTGCAATCATTTCAAACTGTGAGTTAAACAATTGGTAGAAATAATACGATACATCTATATATATATTACAGAAGCCTGATGATGGCAGATGAGATTCTGCCGAAAAGTTGCTACAACTTTTAAAGCACAACTATAATGATGTGGGAAAATACTCGAACAAAGCTGAATACCATACATGTAAGTACCCGAGAAAACTTAAGAAAACACACACACACACACACATATATAGTATTCAGCTTTGTTCGGGTATTTTCCCACATCATTATAGTTGTGCTTTTAAAGTTGTAGCAACGTTTCGGCAGAATCTCATCTGCCATCATCAGGCTTCTGTATAGTGTTCGTCTATGAGTCAGACTTTCACAGCCATTTCTGTTTTAAATTTGGGGCTAGCCTACGCTATGCCAGAATGGTTTTTTCTTCATCCTGATTGGTTGGGAGTCTTGGTCTGTGTTTATTGGTCCAGGAGTTTGCTGTGTTCTGCTTGATTGGTGTTTCTAATATCTTCTGTCTGTTTTGTAGCTTTTTTTGTCTTGGTTGGCTGGCAACATTGTGTTCCTGTATTGGAGGCTTTTAGTGCGGCTTGGCTCCAAGTAAATGGACGGCTATCATTTATTAGGAAGCTAGGTTTCATCTGGGTGCCTGGTTGGGGTGTGTTTGAGCTGGAGGTATTAGGGGGGATCTGTTTGTGCCCAGGTGTTTGCCTGGCTAGTGGTATGGAGATTTGTTTGTTTGTGAGTGCAAGCTTCCAAATAATTGTCAGTCTGGTGGAATCATCTCTTCTATTCATGCTTTCAGGTCTTTTTTCAATCTCTATGGCTTCTCTGATAGTTCTGTGGCTGGGGTTTTTTTTTTTAGAGAAAGGGCATACGCTTCTGCCTTTATTCCGAATGTGATTTACAATGAATTTACAATTAAAAAAATAACATAACAACATTACATAAGAAACAGAGAGAGAAAAAGAAGAAAGAAAGAAGAGAAAGAGAGAGGGAAAAAAAAAAAAAACGCTCGGTCTTGCGACCGAAAAAGAAGAAAAAGAAGTATAAAAGAGAGAAGAAAAAAAACAAAGAGACGGAAGAAAAAAGAAAATACGTTAAAACCAGACAGATATTCTTTTTGACAGTCTACAAGATCCAATTCTCCTACCTTACTTTAAATATACACATCTTATCGCTATTTATGGTTATTTATGCTTATTTATGCTCATTGAACAGTTTATCTCTGATATAACCAATTATACCACGTATTCCAATTATTATCAAATGCTGAAGACTCTTTATTTTTAAGAGCTATGGTTAAATTGTCCATTTCTGCGCAGTCACATATTTTCTGAATGACCAATTGATCTGTAGGTAAGCGGGATGATTTCCAGCACTGGGCAAATGCTAATCTGGCCGCAGTTAGAATATGAATTATTATATATTTCGTCTTTTTAAGAAAATGTTTATCAGAGATCCCTAGTAGGAAGAACTCTGGTTTGTATTCAATTTGTTCTTTAGTTATCTCCTCCAGCCATTTTCTAATTTTTTGCCAATATTTCTGGGCTTCTTTACAGGTCCACCACATATGAAAGTAGGTTCCCTCTATGTTTTTACATTTCCAACATTTTGGACTAGAGTTTGGGTTCATTTTCGCTAATCTCGAAGGGGGTAAGTGCCATCTATATAACATTTTATACATATTTTCTTTGTACGCCGCAGATTTCGTGATCTTAATGATTCTATTCCAGATCTTTTCCCATTCTGTTAATGTAATGCTTCTTCCAATATTCCTACTCCACATTATTATGTTCCCTTTCACTATCTCTTGCTCTAATTCTACCTCCAATAAATATTTATAAAATTTGGAGATATTCTTTTTATTTGATCCTAATAAGATTTTATCTAAGTGTTGTAATTTGCTATAGATTCCAAATTCTTTGATATCTTGTTTGTATCTACTATGGATTTGTATATATAACCACTGATCAATTTTAAATCCCTGTTCCTGTAATTCCTGTCGAGTTCTTAATTTTCCTAAAGGATCTAATAAATCTTTATATTTAGTCGTTTTTGTTATATCCAAATTGTTGGGATGAACCATTGCCTCCATTGTTGAAAGCCAAATCGGAATTTTTAAATAATGTTTTTTACATATTTTTTTCCAATTAGTTAATAGTGAATCTCTAATAAGATGTCTATGAAAGTACGCCTGTTTAGTTTTCCCCACATCCCATAGAAATGCGTGCCATCCTCTCTGAAGGTCGTGCCCTTCCAAGGCTAGAGTTCTTTTATTCCGTAAATTGACCCAGTCTTTTAACCATAATAAGTTGGCTGCCCAATAATATAATTCCCAGTTTGGAAGCGCTAGCCCACCTCTACTTTTTGCATCTTGTAAGGCCTTAATACTGATTCTAGCTTTTTGACTGCATTTTTGTGTTCATCCAGGCAGGTACTTATTCTTCTATTGGTCTGTCCAATGTATGTGGAAGGGCATGATGCGCAGGGGACTTCATATGGGGGTTCAAAAGCAGAACTATAATGACGTGGGAAAATACCCATACAAAGCTGAATACCATACATATAAATATCCATGAAAACTTAAGAAAACAAATATCAGACCTCTATGGGGAGGAACTAAACAGCCAGACCAAAAACCTATGAGAAGCTGGAAGTTGAAAGGGTATTTATATGTGTGGTATTCATCTTTGTTCGGGTATTTTCCCACATCATTATAGATGTGCTTTTAAACCACCCAAAAGCAACTTACACAAAGAGGAACTAAAAGCCCTGCAAGCCCGAAGGAACGGCAGCAGCATAATCATAGTTCCAGCAGATAAAGGTAATGCCACAGTAGTAATGGTTAGAAAAGACTACGAAACAAAATTGACAGACCTACTCCAAGACTCCACATACAAACCCATAAACACAGACCCAACCACATAACCAAAAATAACCAAGAAGAAAACCAGCATAACCAGCAACATGAGCAAAGAGATCCAACAGACAATCATCCCAAGAGAAAAATCTTCCAGATGCCCCAAACTATATGGCCTCCCAAAAATACACAAAGAAGGCATACCTCTCAGACCCATAGTCAGCTCCAGAGGAGCACCACTACAAAACCTAGCCAAATACCTAGCAAAGCAGCTACAGCCCCATGCTGAAGCAGCAGCTTCACATGTACAAAACTCGTACCACTTCTTGGAAATGATCAAAGATCTACACGTAGAACAAAAAGATCTGCTTGTAAGTTTCAACATGGTTTCACTATTCACCCAAGTCCCGATAAAAGAAACCCTTGAAATCATCAAAAATAAATACCAGCCACCCAAACACCTCATGGAACTAGCAGAACACTGCTTAACCAACACATATTTCATATACAAAGGACAAAGATACAAACAAATTGAAGGAGCCCCTATGGGATCACCACTGTCACCGGTCATTGCAAACCTGTTCATGGAAGAATTCGAATCCAGAGCCCTAGCCAATGCCACCCACAAACCCAAACATATGTTTAAGATACATCAATTACACATTTGTTATTTGGCCCATGGGAAAGAAAACCTAAACAATTTCCTAACACACCTAAACAGCACACACCCCAAAATCAAATTCATCATGGAAACGGAAACAAACAAACAACTACCATTCCTAGATGTACTAATCTACAAAAAAAACAGACGGCACACTAGGACACACCATATACCAGAAGAAAACACACACCAACTGCTACCTCAACGCCCCATCCCACCACCACCCAGCACAGATAAACTCCGTGGCCAAAACACTTAACTGCCCGAACCAAACGCCTGGCAGACAAGACTGACATATAAAGACTGAACTATGCACCCTGACTAAAGTACTGACAGCCAACGGCTTCCACAAAAGCAAAATCACAGGCCTGATCCACAAAAACAAATGGAGACATAATGGAGACCTAGAAGATGAACAGACCTATGGAACAGCTGTCCTGCTCTACTTAAGAGGTACTACAGACAAAATCAGCAAGGTCCTACACAGGCATCACATCAAGACTGCCTTCAAAACAGACAGAAAAATAGCAGCCATCCTAAGAAACCCCAAAGATAAAATTGACCTGGAAAACCAAGGCATATATGAAGTCCCCTGCACATCATGCCCTGCCACATACATTGGACAGACCAATAGGAGAATAAGTATTCGCCTGAACACAAAAATGCAGTAAAAAAGCTGGAACACACTTCCTCACTAGTCCAATACATGAAAGCCACAGGTCATAGCATCAACTTCAATGGCACCAAAACCCTAGCCACTATAGAAAACCCCAACCACAGAACTATCAGAGAAGCCATAGAGATTGAAAAAAGACCTGAAAGCATAAATAGAAGAGATGAGTCCACCAGATTGTCAATTATCTGGAAGCCTGCACTCACATATAAAAAAATCTCCACACCACAAGCCAAACAAACACCTGGGCACAAACAGACCCCCCCTCCCCCATACCTCTAGCTCAAACACACCCCAGCCAGCACCCAGGTGAAACCCAGCTTCCTAATAAATGATAGCCATCCGTTTACCAGGAGCCAAGCCGCAATAAAAGCCTCCAAGACAGGAAACACAATGTTGCCAGTCAATCAAGACAAAAAAAAATTACAAAACAGACAGAACGTATTAGAAACACCAATCAAGCAGAACATAGCAAACTCCAAGACCAATAAACACAGTCCAAAACTCCCAACCAATCAGGATGAAGAAAAAACCATTCTGGCACAGCGTAGGCTAGCCCCAAATTTAAAACAGAAATGGCTGTGAAAGTCTGATTCACAGACGAACACTATACAGAAGCCTGATGATGGCAGATGAGATTCTGCTGAAACGTCGCTACAACTTTAAAAGCACAAGTATAATGACATGGGAAATTATCCAAAGAAAGCTGAATAACACACACACACACACACACACGCGCGCACAAATATATATCAGTGTGTGTGTGTGTGTGTATGCTCCAGCATAACTCTGGAACTCCTCGAACAATTTCAACCAAACTTGATGACTTACCCTCTGGAAATAAATACTGTGGGGGGTAAGATACCCTAACACCCCTTGGGGAGTTGTACCTTAAAATGGCTTCTATTGTACAGCAGAGTGGACTTGCTATGGTAGCGGCTTCACAGTATTCCACAAAGGGGCTCCTTCTCAGCCCTCCAAGGAAATGTCAGGCAATTGGCCAAGTGCAATCAAAACAGTGAAACACCAGTATAGGCAAGAAACTCCTGAGGAGAGGATTAGAAGACTTGCAATGCTGCATAAGAGACAGTACAACAGTGTGAGTCTCGACTACAAGATTTTCCTGTCTAATACAGGATTGGGATAAATAAATACTTGGGCAACTCCGGGTTATCGGCTAGTATTATATAAAACATACCAAAAAAGAGACAATAAAATATTAAAACAAAATGGAATAATAACAGAAACAAAGACTTTAAAAACATCATAGGAATATTAATATATTAATAAAGGATTTGGAAGAATAAAGGTGTCATTTTCTGGAACCAGAAAGATAATAATGATGGTAAGTATATCTCTGAGAGCATTCCAAAATTCGGAGGCTACCAGTATAAATCTTTCTTTTAAATAGCCATTCACCATATCTTAACTTAAGGGATCCTTACAGCAAGGCCTCTGGTGGTTAATTTAAGAACCTTAGGTTATTTGCTACGTGTGTGTGTGTGTGTGAAAGCAGGTTAAATAGCATTGCAATATAAGTTTTAGGACTTATAATCCTATGACTTATAATTGTTACAACTTTTAATCATGTAAATGCATGCATACCCAAAAGGAAAAAGGGTTGATTGTGATGTTGAATCCCTCATCTTGCCTGTATTGACTTCACATGAAGTCTTGACTGTCTACATTCACTGTAGTAACTAAAATAGTTACCAGGAAATTGATTGCCACTGTCTATCTTGGCCCAACAGGGCCATAGCTGGTCTACCAGCATGCCCTGGTGGAAGTTACCTCATATCAAGGAAATAATTTGTGCCTCAGACTGACATAAAAATGGATCCAGGAGCGCTCACAAGTTACATATTTAAACCTTCAGGGCAGTGCAACTCCATTCACCTGCAAAGATAAATTATCTAACACCCACTTCTTTCTTTGTATTCATCCAGTGCATTAACACAGCCAGGCACTAGTTCAACAGTTATGTGGAATCCCTGGATCAGATGAAAAGAAGAGATAAAACAAGATTATGATACTTTACTCTAAATCTCCAAATGATAACAGTTTCATGTAGATGTTGAACAGCATGCAGGATAAAATAAAGATTTGCAATATGACACCATAAATATCCAGGAACTGAGCAGAAATCCTAAGTACATTCTTAGAGACATGACCATCCAGGTGTTAGAGAATTATTTAAGACAAGGGAAAAGTGAGGAGTTTCCTTCATTTTATTGCTTTATTGTGGCATCTACCTTTTTCCAAAGTTATAGCTGACCTGTCCTGGTACTAAGACAAGAATTTTTTCACCATGATTATTAGAGTAGGTGATTCATCATGGATATTTTGGAAGGGGAAACTGTGTTTTATTATAATACAGATTATGTATATCTATGTTATTGTTTCATGAATGTTATGTTTAATTTTGGAAATATTATCTGGTCAAGGAATAGGGCAAAAGTAATCCACATACGTTTATGCCCTTACGTTTGGGGTCTTTTGTATGTCATGAGGGTCAAATTTTAATTCCCTCCCCCAGCTATATTTATGTTAGCTGTTTCATTTAAGCACTGCTCATATTTGTAATCTATTACTTGATAAGTTTTGAAATATGTGTGTGCATCCATCCTTCTAGGTTTCTAATTTTGAATGATAAATTCACAGATCTGTAAAATGTAAATTATAGAAATCACCACAAAGCTTCTCCCTTCATACAAATGTTTATAGATGTAAAAAGAGCGCTTCCACAGAAACATCCTCATGATTATCTCTCTCTTGCTTCTGTAAAACCTTATGGAAATTTTAGATATTGTTTAATATGTTATTGTCTTTCCTTACAAGGAGAGAATCTCTAATGGAAGGTACACAAAGCCTATTTATTTATTATATTATTGTTTAGAATAAAGAACAGAGCTGTTCCTCCTGTATTTAATTTATTCTTCTCTCTTTTCTGTAGCTGGATCAAATTTGGCTGAGTCTAGAGATAACTTCTCCTCCCCCCCACACACATTTTAATTTATTTATTTTTTGCCTACAGGTCAAGTGGAAGAATAGTGGGCAAAAGATGTAAAGAGTGAGAGAGGGGGGAAGGCGGGAGGGAGGAAGGGAGGGAGAGAGAGAGAAAGAGAGAGAGAATCTTTTCAATGCCAGCTTCATCTGTGTGAATTTTCCAATACACTTGATCCCAGTGGAAATTAGCTATGGACCAGCTCAATGATGGACTGTTGGTTTCTCAGCATATTCTAGCAGGAAGGGGATAAGCAACAAAGCAGTGAACTATTTTCTTGTGACAGCACACTGTAGCAAATACACAAAGCAGCTCTTTCAGTCTGATAGCTCTGATTCCCAACATCTGCCAAGAAATGCATTATTTAACAGTTATTAAGGCTTCTGCTGAAGCACAGAGACTAAGCGGTTGGGTCAATTGATCATATCCCTAAGGCCTGTGGTTGCATATCTGAGACCAACAGAATGAGTAGCTTGTTTTATAGGCAGGATCAGAGTAGGCCTATAGTGGTTAATTAGTTGTCTACATGTTTATGTAAAGAGGCATGTAAAATTTACATTATTTTAATAGTTGTTTCAGAAAAGCCTATTCATACAATTGCTGCCAATGTATTAGACCTGAGAGAAAGACTATAGCCAACAACCTGGGATCAGGGATATCTCAGGAGTTCCTAGACTCCATGAGAATCATAGCTAGTCCCACTTGTTCTCAGATCCAACTCAACTAAATGGATGGTGTTAGATCTAGTTTTCATTTGGAGACCAAGTATAATCTAAAGGACTTAGTTACTTGTCCTTTATCAAAACTGGGTTACTTCTGATTCAATCTGTGGCTAGTGTCCAAGCTGATCTTTGTGAAGGTAAGGAATCAATTAAGAGGGTTTGTGACAGGTGTCTTATGGATCCACTAAGATTACAATAGTGCTTGCAGAGTTTCCCAGTGATAGCATCAGCAATTATTCCACAGAAGTATTGAGCCTTAAATCTTCTGCAGCAAGATAGGTTTCTTCTTACCATAGGTCCCAAGAGACTTCTTGGGTTACTGCAGGACTCTGGAGCACTTGTGACAAAAAAACAAGGAGCTACTATAACTGAGCCTAGATATAAGTCCATATTGATATTTTTGCTATAATGGTAAGTGTGGAGAAAAGAGTAGTATTTTTCCCTCTTATTGTATTAATAACAATAGACTTATATACTACTCTACAGTGCTTCACAGCCCTTTCTAAAAGATTTACAGAGACAGCATATTGCTCCCAACAATCTGGATCCCACTCTTACCAACCTAGGATGGATGGAAGGCTGAGTCAACCTTGAGCTAGTCAGAACTTCTTGGTTGTGGGCAGAATTAGTCTGCAATACTGCTTTATAACTACTGTACCACCATGGCTCTTATAAATAGTTAACAGAATGTCACCCAGAAGCCATGTTTAAGATGATCTACCCACCTTGTGGTCACAGGGCAGGTCAGCAGATTTTCCTTTGGAGTACTACGACATGTACTCCAAAGGAAAAAAGTGCTTAGCTGGTAAAGTTTGTAGCATTCCCACAGAGCTGGAAGCCATATAAGGTAGTTGTCATTTCATGACTACAATTGGGAACAACTTGGTTGGTAAGCAAAGTAGTCACTAAATGAAACTGTGACTGTGCTTACGATCTTACTTGGGCTTTCCTTTGCTTTATAGACCTGAGAACTGGAGATGGCTCCTGATATGGCTCCATTGTGATTTATATATTTTGCTTTCTCTGTGTAGTTTGCACATTTTAAATTTTTTCATAATATTTTTATTTCCAATAATGACTTTTTCTATTTTTATAATAATTATTTTATTTGATGGCTATATGCTGTCCAGAGTTGCTTTTTGTGAGAGGGTAGCCATACAAATGTGATAAATAAATTCATGTTGGGCATACCATTTGCTTTCAATTGCTTTCTGAGATTCAAGATGCTGGTATTTAATCAACAAAGTTCTAAATGGTATACTCCCAGTTAACTCTGGGTCTGTCTCTTTCAAGTTGGTTTTATAATGTTTGTTGTTTTTATACAGGAAGAAATGCTTTGGTTACCACCAGTTGAGAAGATTAATGGGCTAAGATGTAGAAGGGGTACATTAAGTCTTGGTCTGTAATGAAATGTGACCCAGAATCCCAGGAGGGATGGGGTCTTTCCCAAGAAATAAAGATGCAACTCAACATCTTGGGTATGCAGGAAGAGAGTGGAAGCAGACTCTCCCTGATCTTTCATAGGGTATGTGCAATAGTTATGCTTAGTGCTTTAGTCTGGTAAGATTCCTATATATATAGGAACAATAGATGAGCAACAATAAAGAATACTCTGAAGTAACTCTTCATGTTGTTCCCAATTCTTTGGGTCTGACAAGACCTCCAGAACAAGTTTCCCCCCAGATTTTTTTCATCAAATGCATTCTGAAAAATCTGCTGACAATGATATTTGTGCTTTAGGTGACACTTGATCAGCAGCATGCTACTTAAATGATAGGAATATTTTTTTTGTTACAGCTATTACCTAGCTTTTAATGTTTTTTTAATGATTTGGTTGCATGAACAATTTAGAATTCCTGTAGTTATGCTAGTATACAAATAATGGGCATATAAATGAAGTAAAAATCTCTTATTTTATATTAAATGTATGGTCTTAATTACAATTTTTGTCAGGTAAGTTTCATCATCTAATGTATTTTTGGCATGGTTGCCATAAGGAAAAAAAGGCTATGAATAAATCGATAGAATTATAAAACAGGCAAGATTCCCTCCCCTCCTTCATAGTTACCAAATTTCCTATAGTTTTTAAAATAGGGCATTTATATATACTGGCTGATGTTGAAAATGATGGCAGCATATTAATAGCTTCCTCCTTTCCTTTATAATCAGATTATTTAGATCTGCAGCCTCTTCACCCAAACTGTTTTAGATAGTGATAGGGCTGTACGTATAGTTCTGAATTTGGGGAACACTGAACTGCCTATACATTGTAAGTCTCATAATTATGTTTTAAAGACAGCTATTTTTAAATCTTCTTTAAAAGACTGGAAATAGTACGATTTTTACCTACTTTGCAGTTCTTGGATCTTAGGGAGATCAATACCAGATATATTGGGTTTTTTGCAAGAATTTGCAAGGCTTTTTCAGTTCAGAAATGGAGATCGTTTTTAGTATTCAAAGCCTGCATACTATAATTGGAGGCTTCTTGCAAAGTATCCCTTGATTGGTGGTTGGGATTGGTGCCAACACTATTTTGGCTGGTCTGCTTTGTTAATCTATTGTGTATAGTTTGAACTGGGTGCTTGACTGTAGGGTTGGATCAAGTTCTATTGATCTGTTGAGGGCTTTTTTATTTGAGTTCCAGGCCTCCCAGAATTCTCTTTCTCTTCTTTGTTTTTTTTGCAACTCTTCTATGGAATTCTGTGGAAAGCAATTCCCTAGTAGGAATGGAGCTCAGCTGTGTGGAGGGAAATTCCTTCAAAGAGGTTGTTTAGGATCTGAGCTTCATTTCTGCAGCCTTTGGGAAGGGTTTCCCTCCCCTCTGTGCATGGAGGGGAGGATGTTTCAGGAATTGGAACTCAGATCTTTGGGATTTCACCTTCATTTCTGCAGCCTGTTGGAGGATTCCCATTCCCCCAGCAGGCAGGATTTTTGCCCTCAAAAGTGTGTGTGTGGAAATGTGTGTGAAACTAAGATTCCCTCCATGCAAACAAGGCAGTCCCTATGTTCTCAAAGAGCTGCCTGCTGGGAGGGAATCTCAGCTCTACAGCAGGCAGCAGGAGCTTGCAATCTTCCCTGCCAGCTTCCCCATTGACTTTCTGGGGCAGCCGGCAGAGAATACTGCAAATAATGATCACATGAATGCAGGGTGTTTGACATTATGTTGTAAGGGTGAACAGGTTGCCAAGCATCGAGATCACAATCATGTGAATGTTAGATGGTGGTATAACATTTTGGGATAGCCAGAAGTGTTTTATATGTCATAAAACACCCATTCTATGACTGTTGTAATTCCAGACTGTTGTTAAATGAATGGGTATAAATTAAGCATTATCAATATTTTCTTTCTTGTATTCCTTTCTTTTCCTTTCTTTTCTTTTCTCCTTTTCTATATTTTCTTTTTCTTATTTTTCCTTTAATGTGTTTGTTCTATCGCCAGATAAAACAGACTCGAAGAGCGGAGTTGAATTCAGCTCTTTATTAGCATTTTGTAACTTCAACTGCAGTCGAGCCGCAGCAGCCCTTTTTATAGTGGCTGCTCGCGGCTCGCAACCAATGGCATTTATTTAAACTTCCCGCCGCTTAGGCGGCCAATCCGAAACTGTCATTTTAAACCAATCGTTAAGCTATGTTAACTATCCAATAGGAATGCGGTATTAGAAGTATATGCATAAGTACACTACACCCCTCCCCTCTTGGTTCGCTCCAGCATTACGTGATGTAGTCGCGCAAGTAGGCGGGGCTTTTGTGAGTTCTTGTTGATCTGCGTTGATCTGCGTTGGTCTCTGACGGTTTGGACAGTCCCGCTGTCCTCTCCTCTCTTCTCCTTGGAACCGCCTGGAAGGGTGCCGCAGCCATGCTGCTCCCGCCATGCCTTGTTGGGTTGATTGAATGGTTCTCGCTGTTCCTCTGCAATGTGTGTGGGCAGATAGTCAGCTTGACTGTTTCTCCCTTGGGTCTCCTTCAGCTCTCTTTTTTCGACTTCGTCTAATTGTAAGTAGTTTTTATTTCTGTTGAGTTCTATGTATCGTGACCGTAATTGGTCGATGTGTCTTTTCCACGATCTGCCATCAGTTGTTACTAGTTGGTATGATCAGGGACCTGTAATTTGTGTGATTGTTGCCGGTAACCACAACGGCTCTCCGGTAAGATTTTTTTGCATAGACTAGGTTGCCTGGCAAAAAAGAGCAGTACTTACTGGAAGAGTCTGGTGGTTTTTCGGGGTTGTAATTGAGGTGCAGTCTGTCCAAATAGGAGCGCAACTTTCTTCCCATTAACAGTTCAGCTGGGCTCTTGTTTGTTGCTGTGCATGGCATTATATGTTGGATGGTGAGCATGGTATTTATTTTTTCTTGCATGTCATTTCCTTCAAGTTTTTCTAATGCTTCTTTTGTGTAATGAACCATGCGTTCCACCCTTCTGTTTGCCGCCGGATGAGCCAGCGCTGTCAGAGCATGTCTTATTCCATGTTCTGCGAGGAATTGTTCAAAAGCCAATGCTGTAAACTGTGGCCCATTGTCCGATACTACTACATCTGGTAGACCGTGGGCGGTGAAAAGTTTCTTTAGTTGTTTGGTGACGGCTTCCGTTGTTGTTGAACTCATGATGCTGACTTCTAACCAGTTGGAGTAGGCATCCACAGTAATTAGATAAGTATATCCTTTTGTGGGTCCGGCAAAGTCTATGTGGATCCTTGACCAGGGACCTCTGGGTGTCTCCCAGTCAAGGACTGGTGCCAAGGGGGGAGTGGGTCTGGATGACTGACATTTGTTCCATGTTTTGACCCAGGTTTCAATGTCTTTATCTATTCCTGGCCACCAGATGTAGCTTGTAACTGCAGGCTGTGAGAATTTCCAACCATCTTGTCATTCTTGGTGATAGGATGTTGGGGTTGCCTTGTCTCTGGCCAGGATTCCCAGTAGTGGTTTGTGGTTGGTGATTAAGGAAAACATCCTACTGTATAGGTATTCGTGGAAATGTTTTACCCCCAAGATGCCTGCCAAGGCTTCCCTATCCAGTTGGCTGTAGTTCCTTTCAGTTTTGGTCAACGTTTTGGAATAAAAGGCGATCGGTGCTTCTCTGCTGTCTGGTAGAGAGTGGCTGAGTATTGCACCTACACCGAAAGGTGAAGCATCGCAGGTGACCGTCAGGGGTAGTGTGTCACTGTATTGGATTAATACAGATTTAGATGTGATTAAGTCCTTGGTTTTTTGGAATGCGGCTTCTTCTTGATGGCCCCATTTCCAGATGGCTTTTTTATCAAGGAGTCTATGCAGTGGTTCCGCTATTGTTGCCTTCTGTGGCAGAAAAACATGATAAAAATTAATGAGTCCCCAAAATGCCCGCAAATCCGTTTTGTTTTTGGGTCTGGGAGCTTCTTTTATTGCTCGTATTTTCTTTTTTGTGGGATGGATTCCTGCTTCATCAATAAGGTATCCTAGGAACTGGACCTGATTTGTGGCAAGTTGGCATTTTTCTTTTTTGACTTGGAGTCCTGCTTCTCTAAATTTCAACAGGACTGCCCTTAACTGGTCTTTTAGTTGTTTTTTATCTTTGGTTGATATTAGTACATTATTGAAGTAGGGAATCACCCCTTTTAGTCCTTGGAGGAGGCGTTCCATTAGGCTTTGGAAAATGCCAGGGGCCACACTGACACTGAATTGTAATCTGTTGCATTTAAAGGCTCCTCTATGTGTTACGATGGTTTGTGCCTCTGCCGTCTTTGAATCAACTGGTAACTGTTGATATGCCTGCGTGAGATCGAGCTTCGCAAAGATCTTTCCTCCCCCCAGTGAGCGTAGTAGATGTTGGAGTACTGGGACGGGGTATGCGCTCTGTTGCAATGCGTGGTTCAGGATGGCCTTATAGTCACCACAGATGCGCACAGGCCCATCTGGTTTTATGGGGGTTACAATCGGGGTTTCCCATCTCGCATAGTCGATTGGCTCTAACACCCCTTGTGCGATAAGCTTGTTCAGTTGTTCATCAATTTTAGGCTTTAATGCAAATGGTACAGCCTGATAGGGGCTATGTTCGGGTTTAAGCTAAATGATATAGGGATCCCACGGTACATGCCTAAAGTCCCGTCGAATACGTCATGGAATTCCTCCATCAGGTCTTTTTCCCAGTCTGTCAGGGCGACGCTATTGATTCCGGTCACTTCATTTCCTAGAGGCTCGAACCATTCTAACCCGAGCAGGCTGGGGCGATCTCGGTCAACGATGGTTAATGGAAGAATTTTGGTGTGTTTTTTAAACTTTACCTTGAAATGTCCCAATCCTACCATGGGTATCTTGTTTCCCTGGTAGTCTTTGATGATCAGGCTTTGTTCTTCGAGTTCTTTTCATTGTATGTCTGGTATCAAGTTTTTTATCGTGTTCCATGATACCATTGATAAATACAAGCCAGAGTCTACTTCCATCTCACATGGCCCCCTTCTATTTGGATGTTGACTCGAACCTTCTTAGTGTTTGTTGTTCTGGCTGTCCCAATAGTGATTGTCTGATGTGTTTCTTCCTTCTTATTGAGCCGTTGGTTTCTGTGTTCCCGGCTCCAGCGACTTCCAGCTGGCTTTTCCTTATTTCGGGGGGGGGGGGGCAGTACTGCCTCTTCTTTTGGGACTATAGCTCTTTTTGTTTTGGCAGACCCTTGCAATGTGCCCCCGTTTCTCGCAATGCCTGCAGATGGCATCCAAAAAACGACACTCAGAACGCGGGTGATTTCCCCCACATCCGGCACATTGAAACTCAGGTTTTCTCCCTCGTCTTTCTCTTCTGTTTCTTTCTGAGCGGAGTCTGTTTACTTCTTCATCTTCTTCGGACTCTGTTGATGATTCAATATCTTCATGGTGGGAGGTTGTGGCAGTATGCTTCTGGCCCCCTTCTATTTTCTTTTCTCTATTTTGGCTCGGGCTGTTGGTTGTATTCATCTGCTTCATTTTTGCCGCGGACTTCTTTGCTGCTTCGGCTGCAGTTGCTTCAGCGATGGCTTCCTTTGCGGTAATGTTGGGACGGTTTAGCAGTTTGCTCTGTAGGGTAGCGTCTCTCAATCCAAGGACTATACAATCCCTCATGACTTCATCCATGTTGAGGAACTCGCATGCCCCCCCAATGTCCCTTAGTGCTGCCACGAAGTCTCCAATACTTTCGCCCTCTTGTTGGTCGCGCTTGTAGAATTCAAGTGTTCTAATGAGATTGGACATGACAGGCGCGTAATGGTTCCTCAACATTTGATTCAGGTCTGTCCATGCCATCTGTTTAACATCATTGGGTCTTGCTAATGCCTTCGCCATTTTGAAAATAGTCCGGCCGCAATGTGTCAGGAACACAGCTCTCTTCCTACGATCAGTGATTCCTTGCAGTTCGTTGCTTTCTAAAAACATCAGGAACCTGTCAATATATGATTCCTAGTCTTCTTCGGCTGGGTTGAAAGGTGCGGGTGGCGAATTGTTGCCGGCCATCTCGTGCGTTTTTTGGCTGTCGTTGCCACATGCTTATGGTCTTTGTTCCACTGATCCCACCTTCGTCGCCAGTGTTCTATCGCCAGATAAAACAGACTCGAAGACCGGAGTTGAATTCAGCTCTTTATTAGCATTTTGTAACTTCAACTGCAGTCGAGCCACGGCAGCCCTTTTTATAGCGGCTGCTTGCGGCTCGCAACCAATGGCATTTATTTAAACTTCCCGCCGCTTAGGTGGCCAATCCGAAACTGTCATTTTTAACCAATCGTTAAGCTATGTTAACTACCCAATAGGAATGCGGTATTAGAAGTATATACATAAGTACACTACAGTGTTAAAATAGGACAAGACAGAACAGAATAGAATAGACCAGAACAGAATTCTGTATTGGCCAAATGTGATTGGACACACAGGGAATTTGCCTCCGGTGCATATAGTTTATTACATTGAAAAATTCTAATAAAAATAAAAAACAATTTGTGGAGATATTGAGATAGTTTAGACCCACCTATGTATGCTGTTAATGTCATTTAATTATTGTTCTAATTTCTATCTATATAAATATCAATACCACTGTCCCTAATGATGTACCATAAGTTAATAGAGGGCCCAAGCCACATTTGACTTTGATTAAGAGATCTGCACTACATATTTGTTTTGATATTCTTTTATACCACTCAGTTCAGCAAATGGCTACAACTTTATCAGATGGGAAGACTGAAAACTTTTGGCAATGATATGATCTGTATTATTTACAAATATACTTGAAGGAATAACCAAGTACTGTAGAAGCAATAACATTATTTCTCTTCAGAGTCCCCAGTCAGCTACAAATTCTTCAGAATTATGTTTCCTTCCCTGTGTATATTCCAATTCCAAATTTATCTCTGGCATCTAATCTCAAGTAGGTATTTCTTGCTGAGCAAGTAAGAACCACCAGATATCAAAAGCAATTCAAGAACCATCTTTAGCAAATTATTTTGACTGCCCTTACCACAATACAACAATATTCCTGTTATACTGTATTTTAAAAAAAGCAGAACTGTGAAAAAATATTAGCTTTTTAGGGACACTAAACTCTTCAGTCAGCAGAAAAATTGTGATATGTGATCAATTCTTTGTATTCTTTTATTTCATTTTCTTGTCTTATTTATAAATAAATAAAATGCATGTAATACAAAGGCAAAGTGGTAAGGTCCACTGAGGTTCTGCCTCTATAATCTTCAGTTGTTTAGGTTTGATTTCTGAAAAAACATCACAGTTTACATTCCATAATTCACATATATGTCCGTGTAATTCTTCCTCTTGACAGGTGAGTTATTTTTGTTTTCTGAATCACAGTCATAACCTCACCGTTGCTGAACATTTTAGACTTCAAAGCTCATTCAGTTTTACCTATTATTTGAAGTTTAAATTTAAAGCTATGCTTGAACCAAGCAGGATTACCAAATATTAGCCTGGATTTTATTCATTTTATTTTCAGTTTGGTTGTTCATTATTTTTATTCCCCACTGATTGATGTATATACCATTGTCAGAGATAATGGTTAAGATATTGGTGGATTCTTCTTTTTAAGTTGTGCACATCCTTACAATTCACACAAGGACTTCTGTACTTCTAACAACAGTGGTAAGCAACTCTATTTAATTCAGTATATTGACGCTTCATTTTTATTTTTGTCTATGACAGCACTGTGTTTGATATTAAGTGGGCCAACTTAATATCTGCAGACAATAGCTTGGTTTCCCACTATATATGAATTGTACCTATGTAATATTGCAATCCCTTTTGCATTATGATGCACCTGATAACATATATCCCACTCCTCCTTGAAATACTTAAGAATTTTCTCAGTTCAACTATACACAGTCTGTTGTAGTTTTTAGTGCATATTAATATTCTGGACTTGTATTCTGGGTTTGTATAGAACAGCTACAGTGGTGGGATTCAATTTTTTTTTTACTGCCGGTTCTGTGGGTGTGGCTTGGTGGGTGTGACGGGGAAAGATACTGTAAAATCTCTGCTCAGAGGTGGTATTTGCTGGTTCTCAGAACTACTCAAAATTTCCGCTACCGGTTCTTCATAACTGGTCAGAATCTGCTGAATACCACCTCTGAACAGCTACTTTGGACAGTAGGATAATTTGATCTATCCTGAGTGCTCTGTTAGACATATATTTCCCCCCCGCATGTCTATAAGTCAGAAGAAAAATACTGCTTATAAAATGTACCGTAAATATAAGGGGGGAGTTGAATGTTGTGAGGCAAACTAAGAATGACTCATGGTTTTATAAGAGCCCATGTCCCAAGTATACCACTCTTCCCACACAAGCTGCCCACACACATCTGTCCGTTAGTAATATATTATCATCTCTATAATTGTGTCCTGACAAAGTAGTATAATGTGGACATGGCTATGTCATTGTGCACAAATGTGATTTGTTTAGAAAAGTAAGCTAATATTAAATATATAAAATGCACACTCTATCACTTCTGTTCAAAACTCTATATCTCTAAAAACAATTCACTTAGATCATCAAAAGATGATCTAAGTCTTAAGACTTTTTCTCTGTTCAGAGGAACTTCATAAAATATCATACACACTTCCTTGAAGCAAGAACTATATGTGTGTTTGTATGTGAAATATTATTTTAATGATCCTTTACGGGTAGTTCTTGACCATTCAAAGTTACAACAGCACTAAAAAATGTGATTTATGACCATTTTTCACAGTTACAATTTTTGTAGCATCCCATGGTCATGTGATTCAGATGCTCGGCAACTGGTTCATATTTACGATTATTGCTGTGTCCTGGGATCATGTGATCAACTGTTACAACTTTATGACAAGCAAAGTCAGTTAAGTGAAGCCAGATTCACTTAACAACGTTACTAACTTAACAATTTCAGTGAGTCACTTAACAATTGTAGCAAGAAAAGTTGTAAAATGGGGCAAAACTCACTGAATAAATGTCTCACAACAACAAAAATTTGGGCTCAATTATAGTTGTAAATTGAGGATTACCTGTAATCCGTTTCATTGGGGCAGAATTGGGGTGACTGAACAGAGCTTGAGCATTAATAAACTCTATAAATGAATGGAAATAAATCATACCAAGTAGCCATGCCTCATTAAGCATATTTGTAGGTTTGTGTATGCAATTGTTTACTGCACAGAATTTTTGTTTTATATGGAGAATGCAAAAATAATATGCACTACTCTATCATCAGTTTCCTTCTGGGGGAGAGTCACTAAACATTGCCTGCATATTTTCAAAACTATTTTCTCTGCCTGAGGGCTGAATTTCAGTATGCTGTACTTCGTTTACAAGATGCACACAGCTGAGTATAGAGCCCAGTCTTTCCTAGGATAAAAATATTTTAATATCTTATTAATAATACAGAAAAAAACTAGGCTTTAAGACCTAAGAAGTTTCAACTCACATATTTCCTAGTTGCAATAAACAGGACAAAGTTTCTTCAAATCTAATAAATGACATAGATTCTTTTAATACACGCATTACACTATAGGTGTAGTGCATACATGCTCCACCTTTTTTCTTCTGCTATGTCTTAATGATGTTCCCTTCATCATCTTCTCAGTTCATGAGTAAAGGTTACATATTTCCTACTTGTGCCAGTATTAATTCCTGCTCCACTTAAGCCAGTGGTATTCAGTAGCAGTTGCAAAGGTTTGGTAAAATCTTTAGACTTTGCTGTCTATTAAATCTGAAGCAAAGTCTGGTGACCAATATTGGATGGAATAAGAGTTGTATGGTTTTGGTGCGATACAGGAAAGCCTCCAGTCCTTTGCTTCCTGGCAAGCCTTGTCTGCCACTATGGTCTTCTTAAAAATCTAGACCCTACAATGTTGGTGGCCTGTTAAAATACTACAATATAAAAGTGTTGACTGCTTAGCTAGTAATATAGATAGTTCTCAGCTTCTTGGATTGAAATCCTTGCATAAACTGATTTCTGAGCATAAGAAATTAAATGCTGGTCCATATATGCAAATAGGGCAGCTGATGTTTTCTATGTGTATAAACATAGTGACCTCCATTTTTCCATGTACAAAGATGGACTTGTCTTTGAACAACTTTCAGGCCAGATTATTAAGCTATTTATTGCTGCTTTTCTATAGATGTTGCAATGTTTTTAGCTGTGGTACCTGGAAGCTATGGGAGTCTGGATGGGGAACAACTTCAACTAAACCCTAGTAAGATGGAATAGCGATTAGGGTTAGGGTCCCTCTCTATCCAGGAGTTTGTTATTTTTGGTTCTGGATCGGTTTGCATTACCTTAGACAGACCTGGTATATAACCTGGCAGTCATCTTGGACCCACAGCTCCTGCTCAAAGAGCAGGTGGAATCCATGGCTAGGAGGGTCTTTGCCCAGTTATACTCTTCCTGGATAATAAGTCCTCCACTCAGCTACTCGTGCCCTAATCATCTCCTTACTGAACTATTGCAATGCACTGTACATGGGTCAAAGTATTCAAAAACTTTATCTGATGCAGAATAAGCCACTGCACAAGCCATACTGGGTAATCCAAAGAAGTGCACATATAACATCTCTGTTCTGTGAATGGCAAATTTGATGCAAATTTGCTTCTGGATCCAATTCAAGGTGTATAAAACACCTTCCTGGCCTAAGGCCAGGCTATCTACAGAATTGCTTCACCCGATCATATCAGCCCATCAGCCCATCTCACTTGTTCAGGCAGGGAAGATATGGTACAGACCTCATCAATCAAAGAATTTTTAGGAAGAGGGCCTTCTCTGCTGCTTCCCTTGCCTTGTGGAACATCTTGCCCTTAGAAGTGATGAAAGCACCCAATCTTTTGGCATTCCACAAAATGGCCGTATAGCCTTGTGTGACGGACACAAAAGCCCCCACAATTATGGGGCTGGATATTTTTTAAATAATGTTGTTTTTATAATTTACATTTTTTAATCTTAAATTATTTTAATTTTAATGTTCAATTTTATTAATGATATATCATTAATAAAATATCATTAATATCATTAATACAGCACCCAGAGATGGGCGCTTAAGAAACAAACAAACAAACAAATAGGTGTTAGAAGATTTAAATGAGGATACAATGGCACTTTGATAAAATTTATAGCAAGGTATTGTTTAGAAAAGGAGTCATAGCTGTTGCCAGAAATCATTGACTTACATTCAGAATTTATGCTGAGGACAGGGTTAAACTACGCCCTATCCTTATGTTCCCCAAAGTAATTATTATTATGGTTGCTTGTACAGTTAGCCAGATGTTTAGAATAGATTCAACATTTTTCCCCTTATCAAGTCCTTCCCAAGGGTATGAGATAGGCAGATGTTGTTATTTGATGATGTTAAAGATCTCATCACAGGATTAACACTTGTTCCAGGTAAAGCTGTCTTTTAGAATTGATTGATGATGGTTTTGTCAATGCCAATGGTGCTCCAGTTGGCTTGGTATTACATCCAAGGCACCTATTACTATTGGTACTATCTATGTTTTCTTTTAGCACAGTCCTTCTATTTCTATATACAGACTTTATATGTTGTTCTTTCTCTTCTCTTCTGCTCTTGGCAGGTACTGCTACGCCCACTATCCAGATTTGTTTCTTATCAACAATTTTTATAACTGGGGTGTCTTGTGGAAAGTCTGAATTCTAAAGTTCCAGAGAACTTCATTTTCCATTTCTATTTTATGGTCTCACCAGTTCTTGCCTGTAGGCAAAGAGCATTTCTTGCAGGTCTTCCAATGTACCATTGTTGCTACTTTGTCATTCCATTGTTCATAGCCAGTCTGTGTCATCGTGCAGCAGCTAACCAGTGATCCACTGTTTTTCATCTTCTTTGCAGAGGCAGCACTTGCTATCTGTTGCTGTCTTCTCAATTCTGGTTTTGCATGCATTTATTCTTAGGATTTTATCTCATGCAGCCAGAATTAACCCTTATGTCTCTTTCTTCCATTTTCCTGCTCTTAGCCATTGCCAGGTATTATTATCTGTTTTCTCTGTTATTTTTAAATGTATTAGCCTTGTAATGTTTGTCTTCCCATACCTCTTTTCTGGACTTCATTTGGTCTTTCTTCTAGGCCACTTTGATACGTAGGCCTTCCTGGTATACTAGTTTCAGTGCATCTTTTTCACTATCCTTCAAATATTCTTTCAATGCCCTTTTTCTTCTTCAACTATCTGATGTACTTGCAACATTCCACACTCACTTATTTGTGTTTGTAAATAGATTCTGTCAACATCACTGCATGGATGAAGTGCATGATTCATTGTTATTATTTTTCTGGTTTTCCTATCCGGGGCCTTCAGTTTTGCTTGAGTCCAGTTTACCATTGCAATTATGACTGGAATTGCCCAAGTGTTAATTGCCTTGAAGATATTTCAATCACTGACTTTAGAGTTTAATATCTTTTTCATTCTCTTATGTATTCATTTCTAACTTTTTTTTCTTGACTTTTGTGTGTGATGTTGTATTTTTGAAGGATGCCTACATATTCATTCAGACTCTTGATGTTTTTCCCATAGAGCATCTTCATTCCTTCCTTTTTCACTATTTTTCCTCATTTGATGGTGAGTGTAGCATATCTGTCCAGACCAAATTATATTGAAATATCTTTGCTGTAAATATGGACAGTGTTGACCATTGATTATTTTTTAGAGAGTGTTTTTCCATACAGTTTCAAATTGTCCATATGAAAGAGGTGGGATAAACTGGCAGATATTTTTGATATTTGATAGCCATGGCTAGAGTTGATGTAGGAGATGACCAGACTGAGCCTGATCTAATGCTTCATAAGTCTCGAGTCTCTGTGTGCTGACAAGAGATCTAAGTGCAGTCCATCTTGAATGCCTCTCCTATCTCCCACTCTTTCTTTTGACTGTTAGTTGGTAAGATTCTTGTAGAGATCTTAATCTTGCAATAAATCTTTATATTCATTGGAATTGCCTAAATCTGCTGATTTCCGCAGTGCTTGACACTTATTAAATATTGTTGATAGAGGAATCAGTGCAATGACAAACTGTAGTGGCGATAGTGGAAGGTTCCTCTTTTGATATTAACCTCTTCCAATCTATTACCACTGACAGCATACATGTCTTCCTTTGTCCCTTTGTACAAATTTCAGATGTTTCTACTGACTCATGTTATTTCTAGGCGCTTGATTATCCAGTTACGTGGCAGGTAGTTGAATGCCTTGTTCTAATCAATTCATGGTATATTCAAGTTGGTTTTCCTTCTCTTGCAATTTTTAAATAACAGTAAGGTGTTGTTGTTGTTTTGTAAAAAATGTTATTTAAAAAATTACCCTTGTTTCCTTCATTCATTCCGCCTGCTATCACTCGTTTTGATTGGTTCGGTCATCCAGGACACATATAACCAAGGGTTATACTTTCAATTATACTATAGTTTACTGTATTTCCTTTCAGTCTGTTCTACAAACGTGTTTGTAGGGAACAGTCAGAGGTAGCAAGAACAATAAGCATCCTCATTCTTAGGCACACCTGCTTTCTAGGTTTGGAGACATCTTCTCCAGGGAAGACCTTTCCACACCAATCAGCCTTCTCTCTACCCCCACCTTACTGAAGTTTAATTTAGTCTTACTGTTTGCATTTCCCAGAGGTGGATACTTGATCACCTAGGAAGCCCCAAGAAGAACAAATGCCGCATGCACCTGAATTCAATGTGCTTCTAAAATTAGAGGCACCAAATGCTAGGAAAAAGAAAATTAAGCAGCCACCAGTTTCTAGGCCTGTTATCAGATCACTACAGCTTTATGCTAAAGCTGAATGTCAGCTGTCTACATTGCTTTGGTTCTTCTTTTTGTAAGTAATCTCTCTTGCATACTAGTTCAGAATAACTAAATAGCAAACGGTAGAAAATGTTCAAGTTGTATGAAGAGGATTGCTATTGCTAATACTCTGTTTCCATATTTTACTTTCAAAGAATAGTACCGAGTTGAGTAGTTATTGTCCTGTGTTTGTTATGGTTTCTTGAAAGAGGAGATATTATTTGAAAGGTCTGGTATAGAAGTTTTGAACAAGTGTAAGCAGTTCTCTGTTTATGTCTTGCTTATGTGGTCATAGTATGTCTCTCATCTCTAATTCCCCTGCTCTGTAATATATACAGAAAATGATGCCTGTAATATGTTTTATAGGAATTTTTTTAGAGATGCAGCAAAACATTTTTGTGAAACTTTTTGAAAAAGCATTAGCATTACACATAAGCAATAAACTTTTCTTTCTTGGTGTGCTCTCCTGAAAAAAATTACTCAGGCAATAATAGCAAATATGAAAGCCAATTTATATTTGGACTTTTTAAGTAAAATCAAATCCGGAGTCTAATGTATAGGGTTGTTCTCTTCTTCCAAAATAGACTCAGTAGCTTCTTAAATGGCAGAGATTTTGGTATTATGTATGGGTCAAGCATCAGGAAAGCCTCTGCATGTCATTCATTATAATATTGAAATTGTGCAAAGCTGTTAAGAGCACATTTGATTTTAGTGGAAAGAGACATAAATAAGGCTGAATAAAGGCATTATGCTATAGAGGCAAAAAGCAGAGTTCTCCAATACAGAAACTTAAATTCTGTGTTCAGAAATAATTGAATTACATTTATCAGGTCATTTTGCATATTTCTTGATTTTTCTGGTTGCACAAAACAAAGTCTCATCCTTAATTGAATTTTGTCTTATGATACTTACAGTAAGAATGATTAAGAATAGTAGCCTTACCTTTTGAAATTGCTATGAGAAAGTCAAGGGTTTTTTTTTTGTGTGTGCTGCCGTTCTTGTAAGAATAATCTCTAAATGGGATAACCCTGAATTGCACATATATTAAAGGAAAGGTCAGGTTAGCTCTATCCCTGTCAGCCTTTCAAAAAAATCCTTTCCCACAACCTCAGGGATCCCATAGGGTGTGTTTGAGATGGTTGTATTCTTGTTTAGATGGCTGCTATTTTCTCACATTCTTTTCACTTATTTTTATTTTTATTCTTTTAAGTGTTTTAATAGTTGTGATATTGCTTTACTTGTTATTGTATACTACTTAGAGTCCAGTGACATGGGCCCCATATACATTTGCTACATAAAAAGAAAATGCAATGACGTTCTTAGACTAACCAGGAATGCATATTATAATATTTTCTGATCTATTTATCATTTACTCTAGTCACTAGAATGTGAACAAAATATTTCTTTCTGGAGTGCAAACCTAATTGCATTCCAGTGGAACAACTTGCCTTCAAAAGTTGTGGATGCTCCATCACTGGAGCATCACAGTCTTTAAGCTGAGATTGGACAGCCATTTGTCTGAGATGGTATAGATCATGGGTCTGCAAACTTAAACACTCAAAGAGCCATTTAGACCCATTTCCTACAGAAAAGAAAACACCTGGAGCCATAAAACTTGGTTGGGCATGGTGAACTCAGTGTCATTCTCACATAGTCACATGACCTCCCAGTCATGCCTTCCAAGGTTTTGTTGCTTTTGGTGTTTTCAGTAGGAAATGAGTCTCCCTCCCTCCCTCCCTCTCATTTCTATTTTTCCCTCTTTTTCCTCTCTCTCTTTCCTTCCTTTCTCTCCTCCCCCCTCTCTCATTTGTTTCCCTCTCTTTTCCCTCTCTCTCATTCTCTCCCTCCATCGTTTTCTCATTTCTGTCTCTCTCTTTCTCTTTTTCCCCCTTTTCTCTCTCTCATTTTTCTCTCCCTCTCATTTCTGTTTTT
>NW_020769357.1:7682716-7702747 GCF_900518735.1 Pseudonaja textilis | reverse complement strand
ATTTGCTTCCCTCTCTTTTCCTTCTCTCTCTCATTCTCTCCCTCCATCATTTTCTCATTTCTGCCTCTCTCTTTCTCTTTCCCTCCCTTTTCTCTCTCTCATTTTTCTCTCCCTCTCATTTCTGTTTTTTTCCCCTCTCCTCTTTCTTTTCCCCCTTCTCTCTCTCATTTGTTTCCCTCTCTTTCTCTCCCTCCAGCTCTCTTTCATTTCTCTCTCCCCCTTCTCTCTCTCTCTTTCTCTCATTTGTTTCTCTCTCTTTTTCCTCCATTCTCTCTCTCCATCATTTTCTCATTTCTGTCTCTTTCTCTTTTTCTCCCCATTTCTCTCATTTTCCTCTCTGTCTCTCGTGCGTGTGCACACACATGCCCATGAGCGAGGATACCCTCTCCTCAAGTGAGTGGCCAGGCTCAGCCAAAGTGCAGTGAAGGTGCACAGAACAGGCAGGTTGACTGGCTGATGGGCGAGTGTCTTTGGCAAGGGCGCTCTGGCTTTCTCCGAGCCTAATTCATGGGATGAGTGTGCAAGGTTGAGTGGGGCCAGCTCCCTTTTCCCACTGCCCTCCCCACCCTGCAACAGCCAGCCAGGGGGTTCTGAGTAGTAGTAATAGTAGGGTCATCTTCGGGGAACCCGCCACTGTGATTCATGCTCACTCCTCAACTGTAGGCTTGTCTCCCTTTCTGATCCCATTCCCACTCTGCCAGCTCTCGTGTCAGCGAGGTTGGCATCGCCATGGCCGGATTGGCCAGTGTCTTGGGGTGGAGAGCAGATTGTGTGACCAGGTTGGCAGGGAGCCGCAGGAGGGGGTCAAAGACCAGCATGCAGCTCCGGAGCCCCAGGTTGCTGATGCCCAGTATAGGTTCTCCTGCTTGAGCAGAGTCTTGGACTAGAAGACCTCCAAGGTCCCTTCAATTTTGTCCTATTTTGTTGTGTTTACTGTACTCTACTCTACTCATTTATGCTATAACCCAGTACACGTCAAGTATGGCATTTTAGAAAATTAGCACATCCATATAAAATGTGAATTAAAAAAAATATTTGCAACAATATTTTCAACTCTAATTATGTGCCATTTTCTAGTCCTGAAGACTTTTGGAGAAAATTCAATCTTTGTAATTATTTGATTTTTTTAAAAAATATATTTTTGTTTGCCTCGCTTTTACATTTTGCATTTTTTTCTTCAGCTACCCCAAGACCTAGAAGCTTGGTTCTGTTAAATGGCAGTAAAATGTGCACCTTTCAGTTCCAGCTACTTTGCAAGAGGAACAGATTCAAATCAGAAAACTAGATCTAGATATTCTTTATTAGGTGTGAGAAGTACTGAACTGTCAAATAATGGATAGCTAGGGACTTTATTATTGACAACTGTCACTGTTGTTTGGGAAAAAATATTAAAACAAAGGAATTAAATTTGGGTTTTTCTTGATCTCCTTTTCCTAAAAACCTCAGCTCTTCTAATTTTTTGTTTCTGATAAAATTAACTCTTGTAGTAACATCAGTATGACTTTGGGAAGAAAGATTTAAGTGCTTTCCTGAGTATGTAATGATTTTCTGTTAATGTTTTGTCCATAGATTTCTTTCCCAATTTTTTTTTTCACATTTGTTTTTTTTTTTAGCATCACTACAAAGTTGGTCTGTACTTGGAGAGATATGTCCAGGTTTTTCCTGTCAACATGGAACATAATTTGGGCAGATTGCAATGGTTTAGTAATAGCTATGTCTTGAAGAATATGTCAACTAAATAAGTATTGTAAATGATTTGATAAATAGATTCACAGCCATGCTATGTAGTAGAATTCTAATCTGATGGTCTTGGGTTCCAAGTTCTACCTCAATTTATGAAATTAAGTAAGAAAATATTTATACTTATTACAGTTTTAGGGTTATTCTTTCTGCAAGACAGAAATAGAAGCACAAGATAAATGAGAGATATTGCAGATAGCCTCTTTGTGTGTGACCACATGGTTCTATTGCCTCTACTGGACTTGTCAGAATACAGCAATAATTATGCACCAACCTGGTATTATCATTACTATTATTATGGTATCCTCCTGGCATTTATGCTAGACACCCATCTTTGATTAAAAGGTAGGGGCCTTTAAGAGGGGGAGAAAAGAAAAAAGAGAGAGGGTGTCTTCCCCTAGCACATTAATCTATCATGAGCTAATGTGTTTTGCCCATTCCTTTCCTTTGTACTATCTCCAAGGCTCTCGCGCGCACGGGTACACGCAGACACACACACTCACTCACACACTCACACACACACACACACACACACACACACTCACACAGACAAACATTCGCACTCTCTTCTTGCATTTCTGCCACCGATCTCTGCTGGTTGACTGGGCCTGAATCAGTCGGCAAGAGAAAGACAGACCAACCGGCAGACAGACTAACGAAGATAGACGAACAAAGCCGAGACCACAATGGGAAATACACCATCTCAAGGCATGTCAATGTTCATCCATTCTTAAGTAGCAGGTATTTTTTTTATTGGTGTTTTTTTTTTAATCCTTCCTTTCTCTTTCCCAACCTGCCGATTCTGTAGGATGCTCTTGCTGCTATGGTGATGCTGTTAGCATATAGTGTTAGCCTTTGCTTCAAATATCAACATACGAATTGGGCATTATCTTTTTGAGAAGAAAAAGGGGGTGTGGTGGGTAGGAGAAGCTCGTTTTCCTCCCCTCTCCCCCAGCTTGTGATGGAGAAATAAGGTAGAATTCTACCACATCTCTGATTTAAGTGTGAACTGGGAAGAAAAAGATGTTAAGGTACATCAGAGTTGTTGAGTGTCCACTGCTTTCTTTGGGTCTGTATATTCCCCCACCCTGTTGTTGTCAAAGCTGCTGAGCTCCAAGGAGATTAAGTAGCTACAGGATCTATTGTCCTAGCAATATAGATTGGAAAAGAGCTGGGGATGAAGCGGGTGGGGAGGAAAAAAGGAAGATGTGTGGACAAGTCTCATTAAATGTTTGAGTCCCATTGTTAAGATTTTAACCACTGGCTTAATCTGCACTTAAGGATTTACCGGGATGCTCTCAGTTTGTAAATGGTTGCCTTGCTATTTTCCCTCTTTCCTTCCACACCCACTTAATTTCTCATGAAGAGTAAGACTGTTGCTGGCCTGGTTTGTTAAACGATGGAAACAAAGAAGCTTAGGAAAGAGAAAGTAAGTGAACAAGAGAAGAAAGAAAGAAAGAAAGAAAAAGAAAGAAAGAGCAGAGGTTATGGCTCAAAGAGGGTGTGTGTGTGTGCATGTGTGTTTCAATAGCATGAATGATTGCAGGGAGGAAAAATCTTCAGATTTCAGGTGTCACTTAGTGGGGGGTGGGTAATGGTTGCAGCAGTCAGAGCGTTCCTTCAAAACCCCCAAATTGGTACAACACACAGATGTGAGTGAGGAGGAGAATGCCCTGATTTTTGTATTCACCTTTAATGAATATTAATTGACTGTGGAATGATGAATGGTTAAGATGAAGATAGTTTATACACAACAATGCAACCTGTGTGCATATATGAACATATCTGAAATGTTTGTTTAGCCATGATTATTTCTCTATCAAAGAAAGGACTTCTCTCCCTCCCACCCGCCCTCCCACCCTGTATGTGTGTGTGTGTGTGTATGCGTGTGTGTTTGGGTGTATGCTTGTTTCAGAGTGGCAGCTTGAGAAACAGGTCTAGTACCTGATAAGAGAAATAATGGGAGGGATATTAAGGTGAGAGATATCCCACATGGGCAAACTACTAAACTAGTGAATTGTGTTGGATGGCAAAAATTCAGGAGCACTTTCCTCTGGTCCATAAATATCTGGCAGAAGAAATGGATATTACCTTGCACTTTTTAGAGGAAATAACTCCTCTGCTGAATGAAATTCCCTTGCACATGAGGAGCACAGCGTGAGAGTGTTCAGATCTTTATTGTTCCCAAAATAGATTCAGCTGTAAAAAAAGAATGAACTGCATTAAAAATAAATATGCAGGCAGCTTTTTAATAACCTCATTTGTAGTGTTGTGCTATTCAGCATATAGCAAGTTTTGGTGTGAGTGGGATTTAAATACAAAAGCTTGAATTCATATTCTTTTGAGGGTTCCCAAAAATAGAAGAAATTTGAATGGGAGGCAAAAATCTAGCAAAGACTTTCAGTGGCAAGATTTTATTATAGTTATCCTTGAAAGAAGCAACAGAAAAAACCATGATGTTTCTATTTTCTCCTTGTATGACTGTGGTTTGGCCTGTAACCAGGGTTGTCCACTCTGAAGTTTTGTATTTTGCCATTCCCAGCTGTGATTGTCCTTTTCAAATGTGTGGTTCAATCTATTGGCACTAGGGAAATTTGAAAATAAAGGGGGGATGTGCTAAAGCCCTAAATGAATCAATTATGCTACCAAAAACCCAAGCTTGGGATAGAAATGCAAATAATTATCACTCAGAATTGGTTTAGCTTGTATAAAATCATAAAGGTGCATAGAAAATTTCCTTTATTTAAATGTAGAAGCCTGAGGAGTCCAGAACGACACAGAATTTTATTTATCTCAGTTTATCTTCTGCAAAAAAAGAAAGAAAAGATTCATAAGGTATAGATCACAGAGAACGCAACAGTGAAGCAGATAACAATAAAAATACTCATTTTTAAAGCAATTGTTCATAATTACTGTTCTTAAAAAGATAACATATTTTACTTTATACACACACACATAAATATGCATACATGTACATATAAATACATATGCACATAAAATTTAGAATTATTCACCATTGTAAAATTATTTTTCAAATAGCAGATCAAAGCACTGAGAACAAGCACTCAGTATATACTAATCAAGGTATTCTACCATCAGAATTCGAATGAATGTAAAATTGTAGACTAGGATACATTTCTGCACATTTGTTATGGTTTAAAATAGTTTTTCCAAACCTGATGCTGTTTAGGTGTGTTAAACTATGAATTCTAAAATCCCTAGCTGCAGGTTTATTATAGTCTAGCACAATTGAAGAGCAGAAAAATCAGACAAGGTTGCATAAAAATATGGTGGAAAAAAGTTAGAGGTGAGGTTCTGATATTGGAAATGGTTACGAAGACAGTGTCAGTTCTTGGATTAGGAGGGGTAATATGTTCCAACTCAAAAAACATATCTTGAATGCAGTTAAGTGGAGCATACAGTCCAGTCAGCTGAAACCTATGATTTAGTAGGCTGCCCAACAGTATAGCAAGGTATAGGGCGGTAGAGTTTAACTAGATACTTAAGGTAAATCAACAAAAATAATGACAGTATGGCTTAAAAAAGAAAGGATAAAAGTCATAAAAAACTAGAAGTCGTGTATGCCAAGGGTAGAAAGACTCATTATGTGCCATCAAATTTGTGTCAACTGTTAGCAATCACATATATAATCTTTTCAGGTCTTCCAATAGTATACCCCTGGTGCTCTCTGAGCTTGCTTGTTTTCTTGGAGATGTTTCATTACCCAAACTGGGGAACACAATCTGTGTTAGCACTTATGATGTTACCTAGTTTGGGTAATGAAATATCTGCAAGAAAACAAGTAAGCTCAAAAAGCACCAAGGACCCCCTCAGTTCAACCCTGAGTTACAAATAGTATCCTTTATTAATAGTGTATCCGTTTCTTTAAAATAAATCAATGTTGTTATTAGTCATCTTCTGTTTCCTTCCACTCCCCGCCCCCCAGCATTAGATCCTTTCCTTTTTTCATTAGTTCTTTATATTATATGTCAAAATAGAATAATTGGTTGGTTTATTTGATAATTCATTTATTTGTTTTCCTGGCTGTCCAAGGTATCCTCAGGAGTTTTCTCCAACTTCAAAATTCAAATCCAATACTTTTCCTATCCTGCTTCTTCAAAGTCCAAAGGAAAGAGAGGAGATGAATAGAGAATAGAGTCAGGATACAGAATGAAGAAGAATGCAAGAAAGAAGGAGCAGACTTCCTAACACAATTCCATAAAATTCATTCATTAAATAATATCGCTTTAAACTTTACTGCTCCAAAATGCTTTATCACAATAGTCTTAAACTAACACAACCCTAAATGGGAAGGGGGTTGTGGCCTAAATAAATAGGTTGCATGATTCCAATCACACAGATTGTATTTGAGATGAGATTCAAACCAGGATGTGAAATATTTCATAATACTAGGCATGCTATTTTCATTTGGGGGGCTTTGGATCTTTAGGCTACCCAGTGAAAGTGAAGTAGATCTGAACTAGATTAAGCTGAACTGTAAAGATTGTTAATACTACAAAAATTGCTGTAGCCTGAAAACATGTGCTATGCAATAGATAAAATCCAGAAGAATAGGAAGATAAAGTAGCAGTGGACTGATTTGCTTATCTGAACAGGCATTATTTTTATCTTGCTCATTGGGACACTGGCAGGAGTTGGCAGGAGTTAACTTGGAGTTGGTCAATAAGGATAGTTACCTAGCAATCTTTAGAAATAGGTGAGAGGTAGTTGGAAAGATGAATAAGAAAATAACTATTTGTGTTGACAAAGATCTAAGCACCAACCTGGCCTGTAAAGTAATTCTAACCAGGATATTCTCAAGACTAGAGTGGAAAACAACAAAGGAAAAGAGCTGAATTCTTGGATTCTGCATCCTACCTCTTTTTTATTTTGCTTGATGGAGGGAATCATATTGACATCCAAACTGTTCCTTTCAATTCTTCCCTTCTTACTGATCAGCTTAATGTGCTCCATTAAGGACTTTTCAGAAATGATTTCAAGTTCTCAGCACTTCACTGGTCAATCACTGTGTCTCCTTGATACTCATTAAAACTACAATAATTATACACTATGAGATTATTTTCCTTAGAAAAGTTATGCCAGTGTATTGTTTATTTTCTTAATTATGTTACACAGAATATATTGATTAAAAGTTCTAAATACATAGTAAAGTTGTCCCCTTTAAGGCTAATTTTTAGTTATAAAATCTTATACCGGTTCTTTCTCCCCTTGTTTTATTAATTTGAGATAAAGAAGTCAGCACTCTTAGTTTAAAGAAAGATACTGAATTAATATAATTTTGGTTTTAGAATTTTATTTTAATCCATACAGACATAATCATTTCATTAAAAGAACATCTATTTAATCTGCACATCCATTTGATTCATTTCTTTTTAATTTCTACCCTGTGGGAATTAGGAGTGCCATTTTTACAATATCTTGTATTGGCAACCTACCAATCTTGCTTTTCCCCATCCATCTTCTTCTCTGTGGTTCACAGGGTTATATCTTCAGTTGAATCATGCAGTGTCATGCTGACACTACCAGCTGCACTTGGATAATGAAGTTGGATTACCCAGTGACTGTTCCTGTGGGGGAAAATCCAATGATACTCATCATATTCTACCTTTATGGCGCTTTTCTTTGTTGTTGCGTCTAAAATATTCAGGAGATCATAATTTATCTTGGCTTACTTCAAGCCATTTTCTGAAACTCCTTTTGAATGGTCACATAAAATATGAGGCCAGACATCTGCAATCCTCTTGGAAAAGTCAACTTGTCTTGCATGTCTGTGTCTGTATGAAGCCAAATGTAGAAAAGCCAATCTTTGTACTTATTTCTCACAATGGCTTCTTTATAGTAGCAACATCTTTTTTTATTTTTTTTATTTTAGAAAAAGGACCTTTGGGAACTTAGTGATACAATAGCCATAGCTGAGAAGAAAACCAGTTCCAGTCAGCTGCAGCAAAGCGGAGGCTTCTGTGGAGCTAACTATGGTACCAGGCATCAAATCAAATAACTGTTAAAAAAAAGAAGCCAGTTGTAAGAGGAAAGATTGTTCCAAGACCAAAAAAGGGCAAAATTAACTAAATAAAACTGAATTGTTTTCTCCTTCTCCTCCTCTTCCTCCTCCTCCTCCTCCTCCTCCTTGCTGCATATTGATTTGTAGTGCACAGATGTTGCTGGAGATAGCCCTGCCCTCCCAAACAGCTTGTTTCCCAGTGTAGGCATCCAAGGAATAGAGAAATACATACATTTTATTCATAATGAAGGATGGCCTATGGCCATCTATGACATCATCATGGAAGGGCTGCCTTTCTGTTGGAAGAAAATCTTTGCCCTGACACAAGGCAAAGAGGTTACAAATAGAGTGGCTACTTCAAAATGCAGTGGCTATTTACCAGAGAGGGATTTTTAATTGGTGACATCGTGGTTCAAATTAGAGGCACCTCTGAGAGAAGCACATGTTGTTATTTTTCTAGCACCAAGGGCAGATCCTTTCCCTTGCTTATTAAAATGGTGGTTGATCTATTTTACTGCAATTATTTTCAGAGTTATTTATATATTTGCTGTTCTTAGCTTAAATTAATATAAGGTTGTTTAATGCTGTAGTCTTTGATTTATGACCACAATTGAGTCCAGAATTTATGTTGGTAAGTGAGAAATTTGTTAAATGAGCTTTACCTCATTTTATGACTTTTCTTGCCACATTTGTTAAGTGAATCACTGCAGTTGTTAAATTAGTAACATGATTCATAAGTGAAACTGGCTTCCCCATTGAATTTGCTTGTCAGAAAGTCTCAAAAGGGGATCCCATGACCCCGGAACACTGCAACCACATAAATGTGAGCCGGCTGTCAAGCATCTGAATGTAAATCATGTGACTATGAGGATGCTGCAAAGATTGTAAGTGTGAAAAATGGAAATTTTTCAGTGCTGTTGTAACTTTGAATGGCCACTAAATGAATTGTAAGTTGAGGACTGCCTGTATTATTTGAATAATAGGTTATAAGTATAACTTCTAACTTATTATTTAGTGATTAGATTTATTATTTAGAGATTAGATTGGCCTTCACTTTGACACTCTTGTGCAAGGACCTGAAGATCTGGTTTTGCCAATGGGCCTGGGGAACCCAGAGTGGGATGGAGACCATCAAATGGCTTATTTAATTGATTAATTGTCACCAGGGAGAGGGGTTATTGTTTCTATTGTTTATATATTGAAATTTTATTTTTGCAAGCTGCCCAGAATCACTGAGAGTTAAGGGACAGCCATATAAATGTTCATCAATCAATTAAGCAAACAGGAAAGCTTGCTGAGAATAATTCTTTTTCCAGAAATAGCCAAGATATCAAGCCATTTATTAGCCTCCAAATTATACTTTCATGTCAGAAGCTTAGTTCAAAGGATCAACCAGTGACATCACTGTTTCCAAGTGATGTCCAGTTGTGGGTTCAGCCTCCAAATTAACTCTCCAACTAAATTTTCACTCTCCACATGAACTTAGAAGAAAACCTTATAGACAATGTTTATTTGTTTACTTCTAATATTTGCTAGAAACAGTTAGGAAGTCATATTTATTAGCACCATCCATCAACAGAAAGGATATAAATTATAGCTAGTTTGATTTAGTGATTAAAGCACCGGGCCATGAGTTCTAATTCCGCCTTAGCCACGAAAGCCAGTTGGATGATCTTGGGCCAATCACTCTCATTCCAACTCACCTCACAGGATTCTTGTTGTGGGGAAAATAGGAGAAAAGTGTGCTGGATACATTTGCTGTCTTGAATTATTTGTAAAAATAACAAGGCAAGATACAAACAAACAGAGGTAGGGTAGAATAAATAGATAAAACAACCAATAAAAACACTATAAAACAATACTCGACATGAAAGCCAATAGGAACATACTTTTAATTCCTATTTATTGTTCCACATAAAATGAATGTGGCCTTTTTTAGCCTTTGTGCCATCCGATATTCTGGAGTGCATCAGTATCACAGAAATACATTATTTCACAATTCATGTGTAAATAACAGAAACAGAGTACAATAAAAATGACCTTTTCAAAAGATTTGTTTAATAAAAATATTGAATCACAAGCTAGTTTCACCAGCTTCTTGTATTGTATGGATTTATATAAAGCCTTTGCTTTCCGAAAGTCCCAGTGTGATGACACAGACCATCCTAGAGAGCTACTTCAGCTTCTGGTAAACAAGTGTTTCAGATGAGTCATTTGAGAAAAATCTCTTAAGAGAACCATTTTGTGAGTGTGCCTGAAATAAGGTTCTCAAATCTTCAGATACCTCCTGCCTGCAAATGACTGCATACCACTTGTTAAGCCATAAACCATTGTTTATAAACCAGAGGGTGAATAGGTTTGTGCAATACTTAAATGTAAAACCAAGCAAGCCATGTTAAATGCTCAGTTCAACTAATATAACCTTTTCTAATTGCAACAGGCTTACCATATTCTTACGAACAAAGTTGCTTATTTCTATCATGTAATATATAATTAATAGGGTCTAATATTCTGAAAATCTCCCTCTTTATTCCTTTAACAATAGCTTATAAAATTTAATTATTTTAAATTCCTGTTTAAATTTCTTTCCAGTTTAAATGGCATGGCAAGGAGCTTGAGGTTTAGATCAGACTTTCCCAGTCTAAGACCATCCACGTGTCTAGGATCATGACTTCCATCATCAGTAGCCTTTTAACCTCCACCCTGGCTAGAACTCATTTGGTTAGGGAAGTCTTGCTTAAATGAACATACATTGTCTGCGGTTTAAGTTGTGAATACTGTTGAAAATGTGCAAATTTTCAAAATTAAAATTTTCACAATGGTCATTAAACAAATGGCTGCAGGTGTTAAATGAATCTCACCGTCATTAAGTGAATCCATTCATGACCAATTGTAAAGCTGACCATGTAGTCATGTGACCACAGGGTTGGGGAAGAATGGCACAACTATTTGTGACAACCAGGGGGCTTTATTTTCTGGTTGTTGGTGTGCATGGTTCTTGCTACAAATGTCTGATTTAAGTCATAAAACTTTAATAAAACAGCAGATTAAAATATACATCCTAATTAATGTATTGAAATGATATAGCAGTTGACAGAAATAATTTCCATATTTAATTGTTACATTTTCTATAGTAAAAATAAATAAATAAAAATATGACTTGAAAATTCTAAACCACTGTACTGTTTATTGAAGCTTCCAAGCTCAATAGTTGTATTTCAGATTCAGATGAAATCAATATTAGAGTTAGAGACATGAGACCATAAAGAATTCAATTGCTAGTCACAGAAGATACTATTAGGCTAATCAAATAAATGGATTCCTAAGTTTGTATGTTTAGTTGTGCCTACTCTATTTTTTAAATATGAAAGAAAAATACGTCAAATACTGGTTTTCATTCTATTTGTACCCATGGGCAGCATCCTGCCCACACACTTTTATCTTTCTTGGTGACTTCAATTTACCTCATATTAACTGGACTCTTAATGAATGTACACTGACCCCACACATGCAACCTTATACAATGCAGTAACAAATCTGGGACTAGAACATCTAGTAACCAACAACACTAGACTTAACAACTGCCTTGATCTCATCTTCTGCAATAGTTTGAATTCAATTTATGGAATACAAATTAAAGAACCCTTTTCCAACAGTGACCACAACATGATAGACTTTTGTCTCAATATACGTCCACACAAAAATCATCACAACGATGGAATCCCAAATTATAACTTCAAAAAAGGCAACTATGATCTTATAAACAACGTTCTCATCCCTTGATTGGCAATTCCTATTCACTGAATGCAATACTGTAGAAGACCATTACAAGATATTTTTACTTGAAGTCAAAAGAATCATCAAACTATATGTATCATTAACAACTCGCAAAACCAGAAAAAACAAATTACCCATAACAATAAGGAAGCTTCATTCCAAAAAGAAATCACTTTGGCGGAAAAACCTATCTGGTCACATTGCCAATTTCAAAAGCCGATACAAAAATTTATGCCACCAGATAAAAACTGAATGCACCAATTATCACATTAAACAAGAAGAAAACCTATGCACCAATTCCACCCGCGCTTTCAACAATTTTGTAACCAACAAACTAAAAGACTCAAGGTCCATCCCACCCCTGAAAGGACCTAATGGTAAAGACTGCAATGATGACACTATTAAAGCCAACCTCTTTAACACATTCTTTGGCTCAGTATTTGTAAACAGCAATGGATCATGCCCAGTATTTCCTAGTCGAACCACAGACAACTCTAATGATCTAATACATATCAATTTTACAGAAGACAATGTTGAAAAAGCACTACGTAATCTAAAACCATCTCTATCTTTTGGACTGGACAGAATATGTGCCTACTTCTTTAAAAAGCTATCCACTGCCATAGCCGAACCTCTAAGCATAATCTTTGAAAAAATTTTCAGGACCAACTCCTTGCCAAAACTATGGTCACAAGCCACGGTCATCCCCATCTTCAAAAAGGAAGACCCCGGCCTAGTTGAAAATTACAGAGCAATCTCTTTATGCTGTGTCACCTGTAAAGTATGGAATTAATTATTAACCAATCCATCATCCTCCACTTAGAAACAAACAGCCTACTCTCTAATAAACAGTTTGGTTTCAGGAAAAAACTGTCATGTAATCTGCAATTCTTACACTGCAAAAACAAATGGACTACACAACTGGATCAGGGCAAAGCAATAGACGCAATCTACATAGACTTCTGTAAAGCCTTTGATTCAGTGGTACACGACAAACTACTCCTAAAACTAAAACTTTACGGTATCTCTGGACACCTGCATAACTGGTTAGAATCATTCCTGTCAAACAGACAACAAATGGTCAAAATTGGGAGCGTCCTATCAAATTTTGTACCTGTCAACAGTGGTGTCCCCCAAGGCAGTGTTCTAGGACCAACTCTTTTCATATTCTATATAAATGACTTCTGTGATCATATTAAGAGCAACTCTTCGCTGATTATGTAAAGCTATTCAACACCCTTCAAAAAGATCTTGACTATGTATCAGAATGGTCAAACAAATGGCAACTTCAAATCTCAACAAATAAATGCTCTGTCCTACATATTGGCAAAAAAAATCAGAAAATAAAATACAGGTGAATAGTCAAGTGCTTGTTGATGATCCAATCTCTGTCAAGGATCTTGGAGTACTCATCTCTAATGACCTAAGTGCTAGAGCCCACTGTAACTACATAGCCAAAAAGGCGTTAAGAGTTGTTAACCTAATCTTACGTAGCTTTTTCTCTGGTAATATTACACTACTAACTGGAGCATACAATACATTTGCTAGACCAATACTTGAGTACAGCTCATCAGTCTGGACCCACATTACGTATCTGATATTAACACAGTTGAGAAAGTCCAGAAATATTTCACAAGAAGAGTTCTCCAATCCTCTATTCATTGCAGAATACCTTATGCCGCCAGACTTGAAATTCTAGACCTAGAAAACCTAGAACTACGCCGCCTTCGGTCCGATCTAAGTATAGTATATAAAATTATACATTGCAATGTCCTACCTGTCAATGAATACTTCAGCTTCAACCATAACAACACTAGAGCAAACAATAGATACAAATTCAAGGTTAATCGCACCAAACTTGATTGCAGGAAATACGACTTCAGCAACAGAGTGGTCAATGTCTGGAATACTCTACCTGACTCTTCCCTAAACCCCCAAAACTTTAACCTTAGACTGTCTACTATTGACCTCATCCCTTTCCTAAGAGGTCTGTAGGGGGCATGCATAAGCGCACCAACGTACCTACCATCCCTGTCCTATTGTTTCTTTTATTTTTTTATTTTTCTTATATGTATCCATGTACTCATAACTATGTTTTTACTTATGCCTACTATCTTGTAAGCAATTGACAAAAATAAATAAATAAATAAAATATCAGCTGCCAGCATCAATAAAATTGATTTTTTGGGGTCTATCCTACATATAATTTTTCCTCTCCTTTCAGAAGATTGTTTTACAGGTGACAAAGCACATAGTTGCAAGTGCAATCAGATCTTAAATCCATTGAATAAATGAGTCATACATTTACTTTTCCAATGCTGCAACACCAGTCTTTTAACTTTAGTAAAGGCATGATAATTCCATTTACATTTCGGGTTGTTGATTTGTACTCAGAAAACTTTTTCTTTGAAGTAAATAATTAAAAAAAACCCCACAATTATTATTTTTTTTTTTAAAAAAATCCTAATTTGTTAATATTTTCATAAAAGCATTGTTTTAAAAAGGATGCAAATTATTAAAAGAAAAATGAATAAGTTGAGGCATTTCTTAATCACCTTGCATTCCATAAATTTTATTGCATTTTGTATGCATACATTTGGAAAACAAAATGAATGAAAAGGTTACAGTTTTAATAATATAGGCTCTGTGAATGAATATATATATGTCTGAAAGCACATTATTTCAGCTTTTGCAGACTTCATAGTGAATAGAGAAAAGTATAGGATTTTCAACAATATAGGATCCAAACCTAGTACTAAAACAGAAAGATAATAATAATGGGGATGCATACACTGTCAAAAAGAAGAGCGAAAAACATAAAAAAAATCTTTGACAAAAAAGTGAAAAAAAAATACTACAAAGAAAAAAACATAGTATGATGACAATGTCTCAAAGCAGTAAACAATTATAATTCTATATATATTTAATGCAAATATTATTCAAGTACACATATCTATCTTTTTTTAATCTACAGTACCCTATTTTTTATAAATGAGTCCTATATTTCATTGTGTGTTGATACAAATCTATGTCTATAGGCAAACCTAATGTAAGTTGTTCAATTATCAGATTCTATGCACTAGATCAGGGCTGTCAAACTCATGGTCTGAGGTGCCGGATGCATCACACACCCACACCTAGTTTAGCAAAGTGGGAAAAAGTCACAATATGTCATGTGATGATGTTGTGACAACATGAGTTTGACACCCCTGCATCAGATATGTAGCTCAAAAAAATATCTCCTGAAAATGTTAGCTATTGTGAAACAATATTTATATAATCCACTACTTTCTCACAAAACCTGGCAAATATAGGACATTGTAAAGATATATCCTTATTACATCTCCAACCAAGTGCTGTTATTGCTAGTCCTTTTCAAACAAAATTGCAAACAAAATTGAGTCTAATAAATTCTAATATTATTTCTTCTTGTATAAGTCATAATTTGAAATGCATTGACACTTTTAGAAGACACTTTCCCAATGTCTAGACAACATAGGAACTATTTCTATATTTCTATAAATATTGTATATTTCTCTATTTCTTTGCATCTGCATATCAAATTGATTTAACAAGGGCAGAGGTGTTTTTTTTTTAATTTTAAGAATTTAACCTTTAAATCCTGCTGGTCCAAATAATGCTGTTAATGCATTTTATAATTATAAATATTGCTATTAGGTTAGAGTTGATAGATGATCTTTGTCTCTTAACACGGAATATGTTAAAAATCTTCATCATCTATCAGTTGGTCCAAAGTCAATATCCCTACTTTCTATTTTTCCATATCACCATCTTTTACACAATTTTTTAAAGGTTGGGCTTCCCCAACCATACAATCAGTTTAACATGGGAAAAAGGTCAACTATTTTTTATTAGGCATTTTTATTAGACATTTCCTTTCATAGTTTTCTAACTGACATAACCAATTCCAGAGATATCACAGGTTTTGTATATTTAAATCCTAACACCATTTATCCAACCAAGGGTGTTTTATGTATATTTACTGTATGTTCCAAAATTACTGAAATCAATTGGCTTTCAGTATTTAATACTTGACAATCAATAAGCATGATAATATACAGTAGCTCCAGATTTGGAAAACCAAAACTTCCCTCATTAACTGGTAATCACACAAAATAAAAATCCTACAAAAATTTTCTAAACAAGTAATTAATTTTCTGCAAATATGTGTATAAACTGGAATTCCTCTCAGAATATAAATTAATCTGGCAATTTTCAATTTGAGAGTTCACTCCTTCCCAAGAGGGTAGGGTTTAATGGCTCCCATCTATCAATATCTGAAAAAAACAGTCTATGCTTTTACTACATGTTATTGAATTTAATCCTTTATATATGGACACCTAAATATTTAATGGATTCAGTGGAAATATGGAATTGACATTCCTTAAATGGATGGGTAACACAATTTGCACCTATTGACATTAATTCTGATTTGGATCAGTTAATAGAGTAGCCTGCCAGTTTGCTAAAGGCATCTATATTTTGCATCAATAGTGGAATAGAATACTTCTATTTTATTCAAGTCCATTAGATCTACAGTAGGTTTAACCTAATGTTGGTTCCTGTTCACTTAGTTTTTATAAACTCTGCTTGATCATTTTAATAATAAATAATATTACTATTTACTAACATGCTGTTAAAATTTTTGAATCAACATTAATCATCTTGAATAGATGATAACAAGAACTCTGTGTAAGCATTGCCTGCTTTCGGTATAACTTTAATATAAGTGTAATTAAAAGTTTTGGCACCGAAAGAGGGTATTTTTATGTTTTATGTATATCTAAATGTGGTAAATTAATTTTATTTAAAAAGGTCGCACTCGATAATTCTCTGATTTATACAATTCTGAATAATTTTCTTTAAAAAATTACAATTTATATCCATTGAAGTTATTTTTATATTTTATTTCTATTACCTCTAATAATTGAAATCATTGCCTTATTTTTATTTTATTTTAAGCAGTTAGCCAAGATCTTAGAAATACCTTCCCAGTATCTCTGTCTAAACATGTTAGTTTAAATTCTATTTACTATGGTATTATATTAGTTAATTCAAATTTCTTTTTTTGCATTTCTCTGTACAAAAGTAATTGGGCATCTAACTGTCTCTGCTAATAAATGTTTCAATTCATCCTTCAGATTATTTTTTCTTTAATTTTTAGTGTTTTTGTATGATACATAATCAATAATTCTATTTCAAATATATGCTTTATATGTTTCCCATTAAAAAAAAATTGGGCACGATATTTCTGAATTTAAATCAAAATATAGTGAAGTTTCCATCCACATTTGTTTTACAAATTCATTATCATTCAATAAGGAAACATTAAAATACCAATTTCTTGATATCTAAATACATTTCTGAAATATATATTTCAAAGTATTTCAAGATACATAACAAACATTCATATTACACCATCATATTACATCACCAGATTTGGTGATATGAGAATGATGATATTAAGAAATAATAAAGCATAAAAAAATTCTGGTGCACATTTGACTGAAATGTATATTCTCTTTTAGTTGCATACATTAAATGCCAGGGATCTATTAAATTTTATTCTTCCATATAAATCTTCATTGTTTTCCTTATTAGCATTTGGGATTTTTTTTCTTTCCTTTCCTTTTTGAACCATTATAATTCTATCAAGCTCGGGATCCAACATCTCTTTTTATTATCAGTTTATCATAAATATACTCATTTAAGTGCTGAAAATACTAATAAAATATGAGAATATAATTTTTGATCATAAATATTAACCTTCCTATTACAGACTCTGCTATTTTACAGTAGCACATAAATTTAAATATAATCATTTGCATCAGTAATACCTTGTTGTAAATCAGTTGGAAATCCTTTTCAAACAAAATGGCCATTCATTTATCCTGCTCTGTTAAGTAAGTCTCCTGTCGATAAAATTCTTCTTCCTCTTCCTCTTCCTCTTCCTCCTTCTCCTCCTCCTCCCCCTCCCCTCCTCCTCCACCACTACCACCGCCACCACTACCTTTAATTGATGTTGTTAAGTAATATATTCCCTTAATAAATATGGTAAAATTACATTTTGTTTTTTAAATTCTTGTAACCTGTTTACATTAAGACTAACCTCATAAATTTTATTTTGCCCGCTTTCCCAATCCCAATTAATTTTGACAAGTACCATTTAACAAATATGTAAAGCTTTTATACATTTAAATACTTTACCTATTTACTAATATTGCTGATAGATTAAGAAACTCCATTAATATTCAGTTTACATTCAAATACCATTCTATTACATATATAGAGAATCTATATTTAAAATGAAAAAATGAAAAATGTGATTATGGACATAAAAATAAAAGAACAGGTGATATTATTAGAGATTAAAGAGAATCTTTCTCTCTCTCTCTCTCTCTCTCTCTCTCACACACACGTACTGTAAATAAAAAAAAACAGAAGTTGATGACTTTCTAAAGGGAATGACATAGTAATTTAATTTCTCTTATATTGAAATTTTCAAAATAATTTCAAACATTGCTAGGTAGTTCTTTGATACAATGTTGATTATAATTTTGTATTTTCTTTTTTAAAGAAAATATGATCATTTTTCCTTGTTATTTCAATTCCTGGTTTGGATTAGAAGACATCCAACCCTGCTATTGATATTCATATCCTTCTCAAAACACTAAATTTATCTCACATTTTTCATATTTTTCTTGTTCTGTTTAAGGAGTTAGACCAGTGTTTCTTGGCCTTGGCAACTTTAAGATGTGTGGACTTCAACTGTCAAAATTCCCCATCCAGCATGACTTGGATGTTGGTATATAAATGCATTAAAGGGATAAATGAATAAACTATTTTATAGTGAAGAGTACTTGCTGCTGAATGATGAGGTGCAGAATTTAAAAGTTCCCAATTATTGATTCACTCTGAGAGTAGACCTGCAGTTTCAGTACTGTAGATTGAGGGAGTTTATCAAGCTGTAATGAGCAATTAACAAGTAATTCCTTGAAGCGGACACGGCAGATCCTTTTTACAGCCCCCCAATTCAGCTCTTTTGAAATTTGGAATCATTCAACTTTTAGCATGCCAAACGCTCCCTGTCATCCCATCCCTTTCCTTTTTTACCAATTTGAGGCAGTCATGAATAACAAATAATCTTTTGTTTTGTGCTTCCTCTTATTGTGTACTCTATTGAATGAAATAATATACTATGAACAGCCATTTTAGAAGCCTGGAAATATATTCCTTTTAAAAAAGGACTCTGTATTTATTTGTGAATTAGACTATCTCCTTGTAGAAACTGGGGAATAGATTAATTTGCTTACAACTTTTAGGAAAGAAAGAACACTAGTTTTCTTTATTGAATTTCAGAGCTGTTTTGTAGACATGTCTCAACTTAATTGGGAGTAGATGGGGACAAACCCATAGCACAACTGATCCAGAAGCAGTTTCTATGACATACTGAATGAGTAGTGACAACATTATGATGGTGGGGCTCAACCAAAAATAGGCAGTGATTGGAAGAGGGCCAAATAAGAAGGAACGAGGCCAAGTAGTTAGAGATGACATCATACAAGGAATATATTGCATTTTCCCAGTTATTGTCAAATATTTTCAAAGCACTACTAAGATTGATTTTTAAAAGATGGCTGCATTGTAAATAGATCTGACATTTTGGCTGAATACGCAAATAGTGGTATTAGTTGTAGGGAAATATTTTACTGCATTTATTTATATCTTGGTTATATTAGCTGGACATGAATGGTCCCAGGAAGTATCTGAAGGGAACCAGACTGCTTTTTGTTATAAATTATGCATATCAACACTCTAAACACATGGTTCAAATCTTTGTGTGCTTATAAATTAGTTGAATCCTGTCAATCCTGTGGATTAGGCCCTGCAATTCTCTCTGCAAGATTTCACAAGCGTTTTGCCATTGCCGTTTGGTTTTGTGCCTAAGGTGGAACTAGAACTTCACTAGAACTAGCTGCTAGCCTTATGCCTTAATCACTATACCAAACTAGCACTCTTTATTAAATTTAGTTTCATCTTTTTAATTCAAAACTCAGAACAGCGGATATGAAGCTTCTCCTTCCTTTCTTTAATGCATAAAGGCTGCTTGTTTGAGAGGATGGAGTTGGCTCAAGATTACCAAGTGATCATGGTTAAATGAGATATTTAATCAACATTTTACTGGCCTTAACATGACAGCTATCTCAATTTTTCCCAACCTGCCACTCTCAGAGATGTTGAGATACAGATACAGATACACAGATAATCAGAGTTGGAAGAGACCTTGTAGGTCATCTAGTCCAACTCCCCGCCCAAGTGGGAGACCCTACACCATTTCTGACAAATGGCAGTCCAATCTCTTCTTGAAAGTCTCAAGTGATGGCACTTCCACAACTTGTTAGGAATAACACAGGTTACCTAACCTAGTTTGGGTAAAATAATATATATAAACTATGATTGTAAGTTTAAGT
>NW_020769357.1:7645179-7677716 GCF_900518735.1 Pseudonaja textilis | reverse complement strand
GATTCCCTGACAATTACTGGATTGCATGGATTGATGGTTTGTTAACTGCGTGTTTTCCCCTACTGCTGAGTTGCTGAAGGAAGAGAGGAGTTTTTTGAGTTCTTCATATCTCTACTGCAAGGAGATATATTACTGGACTGATATTTGTAAGTTTACTGACCTCTCTTTTTCAACACTGGAATTTGCAACTGAATAATCCTTGGACGGACTGAACTAGTGAATGATATATGGACTGTTTGACTATGCTATAACTCTTACTGGAATAAACTATTTAATGTGTATCTGTTTTACTGAGTGTAAGCTACAAAAACGTTTATCTCACATATTTTGCCTGCCTGCCTGCCTGCCGTGCAGATTCTGCTAGGGTGTATCCCTAACACAACTTCCGAGGGCAAGCTGTTCCATTGGTTGATTGTTCTCACTGTCAGAAAGTTTCTCCTTGTTTCCAGGTTAAATCTCTCCTTGTTCAGTTTCCATCCATTATTCCTTGTCTGGCCTACAGGAGCTTTAGAAAATAGCTTGACCCCTTCCTCCCTATAGCAGCCCCTCAAATATTGGAAGACCGCTATTATGTCTCCCCTGGTCCTTCTTTTTACTAGACTAGCCTGCAACCATTCGTTGTATGTTTTAGCCTCCAGTCCCCTAATCATCCTGGTTGCTCTTCTTTGTACTTCTCCTAGAGTCTCAACATCTTTTTTATAATGTGGTGACCAAAACTGGATGCAGTACTCCAGGTGTGGTCTTACTAAGGCTTTATAGAATGGTATTAGTACTTCCCTTGATCTTGACTGTATCCCTCTGTTAATACAACTTGGGATTGCATTAGCTTTTTTGGCAGCTGCTACACACTGCTGGCTCATATTTAACTGGTTGTCCACTAAGACTCCAAGATCCCTCTCACAGTTACTGCTATTGAGCCTGGTTTCACCCAGTCTATATGTGTACTTTTGGTTTTTCTTGCCTAAGTGTAGGACTTTACTTTTCTCTATATTGAATTTCATTTTATTAGATATGGCCCAGTGTTCTAGTCTGTCAAGATCCATCTGGATCTTGAGCCTATCTTTTTGAGTGTTAGCTATTCCTGCCAGCTTAGTATCACCTGCAAATTTGGTAAGTTCCCCTTCTATTCTCTCATCTAAGTCGTTAATGAAGATATTGAAGAGTACTGGGCCTAAGACGGAACCTTGTGGCACCCCACTGCTTACTTCCCTCGATATAGACTTAGACCCATTAAGGACTACTCGTTGATTACGGCTTGCCAGCCAGTTGCAAATCCATCTAGTGGTGGTGCTATCTATTCCACTTTTTTCTAGCTTACTAAGAAGTAGGTTGTGGTCTACTTTATCAAATGCCTTGCTGAAATCTAAATATATTATGTCCACAGTATTTTGCTGGTCTACTAATTTAGTCATTGTGTTGAAGAATGAAATAAGATTGGTTGGGCACGATCTGTTTTTAACAAACCCGTGCTAACTGCTAGTTATTACTTTACTGGATTCTAGACGTCGGCAGATCTGTTTTTTTATTATCTTTTCCAGTATCTTCCCAGGTATTGATGTTAGGCTGATTGGTCTATAGTTTCCTGGGTCTGGTTTTTTTCATTTTTTGAAGATGGGAACCACATCAGCTCTTGAGATTGTACAGCCAGGACAATATGATAGTTACAACATCTCTGGAAAGTCCAGACTGAGGAAGCTGCCTTTTTTTAATTCTCAGGGAATGCGCTTGTGTATCCTTCTGTACTTGAAGGAGCCTTTCTTATGGGAATCTATAAAAAAGATAAAAGATAAAAAAAGATTTTGGTTTGTCTTTAAATATCCAAGATTAAGCAGAAAAAAATCCTGTCTCTTCCCCATGATATTGTAAATTACTTCCTCTATTGTAAGTAAAATCCCCATGCTATTGATAATATAATGAAACAATATTAATTTTTAAAAAGTATGGTCAAGTGGCAGTTTTGGAATAATCAACAGTACACTGACTATATACGACAATTCAAACAACTATTATGCCAACCTTGTCTGGAGAATATTTATAGCATCATTTTTTCCCTTTGTTTGGGAATGACAGGATTCTATTTGTTTATATGATTTTTAGAGCTGTTGATCCCACACAAATGACCCTGGTAGTTTATGTAAGAGATGAGTTGGTAGAACCCAGAGGCGGAGTCAAGAAAGAGCTCAGCCTAGAATCCTAATGTGTCCACGAATGCTCCAAGCCCAAGCCCCTCTTGAATTCCGTTAACTTTTATCTAGAACCAAAATAGCGCTGACTCTTAATTGAACACTATAGACTTGAGCAATGACTCTTCTGAAGTAGAACTTATCTGTGATCCTGATTCTTCCTGTATGACAAGGATTAAAAACACAATCCTCCCATAACCCCAGACACTCAAAGACAAATAATTCCATTCACCGAGAGAAAAAAGCACATTGACAACAGCAGAACTCTTCCAATTCATCATCCCAATTGTAGTCTAACAGCTGGGAAAAGTCTCCATCTGAAGCCTTGTAAGGCATATAACAAATGTCATTCAGAGATCCCCAGTTCCTGGCTGATCCTGACATCATTTGTACTGTCTCTGCAGCTGCAACTGCAAACTTTGGCTGTCCTTGGTGACTCTAGTATTTGAAATAGTTTAGATTGTTTGAAATATTAAATTTCTGTTCATCTGGATCTAGAAGTGCTTAAATCTTGAAATCCCATTCTGACTGTAGAAATTATATCTTGAAGGCTGACAGCAACATCTTGTATCTATATGTCTCCCTAGTATAACCCTTGAGTGGACCTTTATTTTTTATTTTAATAGCAAAGGCTTTGTGACCCCATGCAATCATTGGTTTGTTCCAAATTGATCCCTCCTGAAGTGCCTTCTTCTAAAATAGAAAGTCTTGGCTGTAGCTTAGGATGATTAGAAAGCACCCTTTTGCATTTCCAATTTTCTGATTTCTGTCATGTCAAGGTCCCAAAATGACTTCTGAGGTCTGATGCCATTTTAACATTCTAGTGATTGTTTTTTGTGGAATTAAAAGCAGCAACAGCAGCAATAATATTAATATTAGCACTGAATATTATCAATCTAGGTTAGGAACAAGGCTGTGTGGATTTTGCAGAAAATTTCACAGCAGCATTCCTACATAAAATAAGAATAATTTTGCAAATGCTCAGGCTTTAGGAATCCATAGCCATACATTTCAACCCCCTTAATGGTAGGGCTCTTCCAGCAATTTTCTATGCTGATTATAAGTTGCAACATTATTTAAACTGGACTCGTTAGATCAGACCTGGGCAGTCACATTTGGCCCTTTGACTATCCCTGCCTGGCCTGCAGCAGCGACTATAAGAGGCAACAATGGGCAGTGGCCGTGGCAGGAGCGGGGTGACAGCAGCCTTCACAAGGGTCCCAGTTTCTAATATAGCCTCCTTGGGAAAATTAATTGCCCATTTCTGCTTTAGATATGAATCCTTCTAAAAATTATTTGAGCACTCATGATAGTTATAGCAATTGCCATTTATTTAGAATTTTATTAAACAAATAGTTTTATATTGAGTTCCTGTGCTATAATATCATTGGCACACTACAAAGATTAAAATAAAGTAACAAAATCATAGCAATATAAACCATGAAGACACTGATAAAATATTAGACATTACTTATATTTAAAAGACAAAATGAGAACACTTTAATGTAGATTTTTCTAAAAGCAAAGATCATGAAGGGAATTCCATAATTTGGGTATGATGAATGCCAATTAAGATGGCCTCTGAAAGCAACTGTCAAAAGCTTCTACAAATCTTACTAACTGTATATAATAATAAATAGACTAGCAGTTCTGCAATGAACAGTCTAAATAAAATCGTTTTTTAAAGGTTAAAAGCAGCTTCTTAAATTGGATCAAAAACAATAAGTAACTAATGCTGTTTCTTCAATATTTAAGAAATATTGAAGCAGCAATTAGCAAACTTACTAATTTTTCCTAATTATAATGTTCAATTACACTATAGAATACACCTATATAGAGCACATGTGTAGTAACTAATGTATGAATAATTACAGTCACATGAGGACAGCTCAGGAAAATAGAATATGTAGAGAAATGCAGGTAAAATAGAATAATTTGTTGAAGGCTGATAGTTTAATTGGATTGGGATAGAATATGCAGGATTTCAAATATGTCGTGTCAGAAGTCAAAAGAGCGTGACTTTGTGGCAATCCAATCAGCTGAAACACTAGACAGACATAAAGCAGTCAAAGTTGAGGAATGCAGAGGTTAGGCAAGAGTTTTAACTAAGCTTTTAACTAAGACATTGCTAAGTGGAGTAACAAAGCATGAGAGCACATCAATTCAATACCAGAGTCCTTTTTAAAATAAATTCCATTAAAAGTTTAATAAAGAACATGAAAACTAACACAAATTAAAAGAGGGAGGGAGGGAGGGAGGGAGAGAGAGAGAGGGAGAGAGAGAGAGAAAGAAATAAAGAAAAGAGTAGAAAGAAATAATAAAAAAAGAAAAGAAAAAAAAGCATCCAATTTCCTCTGTAGCTAACATAATACAATTTCAAAATTGTTTCTTCCTTTAGGATTAGAAAAAGGCTTAGTTTTTCTATTATACTTAATTATAGGCTTGTTTTTTCCCTAATCATCAAAACCACAAATCATAAGTCCATTTTCTTTTTCATTTCAAGCAAAAAGTCCCTAAGAGGTCTCCAGTCAGTCCTAAATGTAGATATTGTTTTATGTGAATAGATTTCTTATAATTAATTGGAATTACTCTGGACTGTTGAAGAGAATCAGAGGACAAACCGCACGAGTGAGAATTAGTGTTGTGTTGTCTTTACTTTGGTTTAGTGAATGATATACTGTGTATTCAGTACTTCTGAGCATCCCAAGGCTTCCTTTCTACTGTTAACTTGTCTCTCAGTGGACTGGACAGATGTAACGTGGAATGTGATATACTTTATCCCGTCTTGGTGCTTCATAGACCATTCCTGACCCTTATTTAAGGTGATAGCTACATTGTGAACATTGTAATGGTCTGAAAGGTGGTTTGGTATGAGAGACATATGGCTGATAGTAAGCTCAGTTGAGGGGAAAACTTTTGAACTCATTTTCTGGCTTAAAGGCAGTTGTGGGGCCAGCATGCACACATCCAGTCAACAAACAGATTCTGCAAAATCATACCAGCTGCCTCCATATGTTGATATTGTTTTGGTTTATTATCTGTGTTCACATTACACTGCATATGCATTAATGGGTGCTGTGTGTGGCAGGTTCATTTGCATTTGCAGCTACTGTAGCAAGCAGTGCTGATACTGCTTTTGTTTAGGCATATCTAATTAAAAATCTTTATAATTAGATATGAAGATATATTTCTTGTTAGAGACGTAAAAGTCTGGTTAATAAAAATTTTGGGACGAATCTGGACAGAGTTAGTTGAATTTCAGTAGGACTGAAATGAATAAAACAAGTTAGTTATCCTACTGAAAATAGATATGTGGAGTGTTGGATGTGATTAGTATACAATGTTGGGCTGGGACTTGGTTGAAAGCTATTATAATCCTGTAGGTTTAGAAGAATGCCTGGATTGTTCATTTTAACAATTCTGTCAGTATTGCAAAATGATGATGATGATGATGATGATGATGATGATGATGATGCAATGCCTTGTTTCCCAATATCATAATTCTTTGTAGCATTTGTAACTTTGTAGCATCTGTATTCAGCTTCCAATGTTTATGGATTGACCTTAGAGAGTATTTTATATAATCTTATAATAACTATTGCTACTTGCTTCTTCCTTCATATTCTCTATTTCTAGCTGGCTAGAGGAAAAATCAGATGCAATCAAATGACTTGGAGTATTTAGTGCTCAAACTCTTCAAGTCATATTATATTTATTTCCTTTTTCCTGTTCATGCATTTTCCTCATGAATATCATGCGAATTAAAAAGAGGTGTCTCATTTTTGATGTTCTTGGTGATGTGCACCTATCCAAATACCTACTCATTAAGAGAAGATGGAGGCACACATTGATATGTGCCCCCTGCTCAACTGCCACTCTTCTTTCCCCATGTTTTTCCTCTTTCCTTTTATTTGTGCTATCATTTATTCTTTGCAGCTTGCATATGTGATATGGCAGCTTCTTTTCCCTCTCTCTCTTGGTCTCCAAAGCTCTTATATTTGGAAAGGAAAGGTACTGTCACTTTTTGTTATCAATAGATTTCTTTCCTCAAATATATGAATAAGGTGCATTCATATATGAACAAAAACACATTATGTATATATGAAGCATTATTTTAATAATATTCTGAGCATATATTGTCAAGAGAGCTGGAGGGATGCTGGAAAGGAACTATTTTGGAGTAAGTGCTTAGAAGAGAACATATTTTCATTTAGCTGGCACATGCTGATTTATAAAAATAGATGTACATTTAGAAATAATCACTGGTTTTAATAGACATACAGTCCTCGCTCTGTCTGGTTGAAATTGAACAGAAATAGGTGTAATACTGGGGGGGGGGGGAAGCCTCTGCTTTGTATCAGTGGGGATGGAAAGATTCCCCTTGCTGCAGTTGTGGGGCTGATATGCAAACTATTAACTGCATGAAGCAATGCCAGGGGCAATTACCTGGATAGCTGAATTGGATATCCAGTTATGTGAGCACTGCCATAAACCTGTAGTTTTGAATACAGTTACATGGATTATTTATCTATGTTTACTTCTCTTCTGTCATGTTCTCATCATACATTAAATAATAATAGAAATACAGTATAGTCATGGTGAGGAAAATTGGCCAGGAATATTGCAGAACTGTTTGATGACCTGCCCAGTTCTAAGTATTCATTTATGATCTCGATCTTCTACTCTCGGGATACTTTATTTCTGAAGACAGGACTTTGGGCCCGATGTATGTGCTCAGTTCTTTGAAATTCCCACAATCCTCTGAATTTGTTGCTGCAGTGTATTTTTCCCTTTTCATGTTTTACTTGTATAGCATATTTATAGCTGAAGATAAAGTTAGAGGTAAGGCTATAGGCTGCATTATTTATTGCACATGATGCCTCCTTCATACTATCAACATAAAGCTGGATGATGAATCCAAGGTTACTCAGGCTGCATTCCTTCCTTCTGTGCATTTAAAGCAATCTAACTTTTTAAAACATCTCTTTGCTTGCTGCCTGCTGAACCCAGAGCTAGAAATATCTTCAGTCTTGGCGGGGGGAGGCCTTGTTGCACGAAATGATGTGATAATTGGGACTTAAGCAACCACCTGCCAGTTTCTGGTTGCCATTACTGCCGGCAAGGGCAGAACTGAGGATGAATAAAACAATCCTTTTCCCGTTATTTCAAGCAAATGCTGTCACGACACATGTGTTTGTTTGGCTGATTAGCTTTATGTTAATGAACTAGACTTTCTGTCTCTTTCAGTTGGAGGGCTAGGGAGAGGTGATTGCTTTTATAGATCACTGTACATGGAGAAATCCTGAGCAGTATGTCTTCTATTATTGGAATAAAATGAATTCTAGAGAAGAGAAGGGGGTGTGAAGCTAGAACGTGCAAAGTTGAAGTATCAGAGTGCTGGGGTAGCTGCGTGCTTTCCATACAGGAAGAACCCAGAAAGAACACTAGACTTGCTTTGGGAAAACTAGATTCAAAATGAAGAATGCACACTTTTCAACTATTCAGAATTTTCCAAGCACAAGAATGCAAAGCAAACTCCAACATATTTGATTATAATATTGTTTTCTTTTCTTACATGAAGTTCACCAAAACTGAACAAAGTTGACTTTTTTCTAAAGCAAAGGGTAAGGGTTTGATTTAAACAGATAGTTTAAAGCACAATATTTACAGATTTAGCAGAGCTAAATGGTAAAGCTTTCTCAGTCACTGCTCCTGTTTTATGAAACAGCATTCTTCTGAATAACCAGATGCTGTTTTCTTACTAGTTTAGGAATGCCATTAAAACATGGTTATTTCATCATGCCCTGAGGGCTGCAAAATTGTGTTCTTCTCTCTCATGGTGGCACATCTTTCGATTTGTGGTTGTATTGGTGAATATTGCTGGTGTAAACAATGGGTTGTATAATGTTATTGATTTGTTTTCTTTTTTCTGCATTGCTTTTAATCTAGTTTTTGGAATCATTGCAATTGCAATCACCTGTAAACCCAGAGGCAAGCAGGCAGGCAAGCAGAAAGACAGCATATCAAAATGAAAGGATATACAGTCTCTCTGTCAGGCTAACTTGTATTGCATAAAGATAATTTTATCAGAGGTATACGTGAAAATATTGCAAGTTACATACTTCATACAGGAGAATCATTATCTGATTCTGCTGAACTATGTTACAAATAGATGATAATAATGATTCTAGGTTAGTCTAAATTTATCACTGCTGAACTTGATAATACATATAGTTCTTCTTTTCCCCAGGTATGTACTCTAAAACCCCATAGGTGTTTAACTAGCATTTGGAAGTAACAATGTCCAGACTTTTCTTAATTTCTGATTGCTGATATTGAATTCAGTGCATTACTTGAACATATACAGCAATTAAAGTAGCATTCACATTTGTGATATTTTTAAAATTTATATTTATTAAGAAATTTTCATAGAGTTAAAAAAGGAAAGTTTCAAGAAACAAAAACAGAGAAAAAACTAAAGTTAAAAAAAAGTACAGGTAGTCCTTGATTACAACAGTTCATTCAGTGGCAAAATTACAATGGCACTGCAAAAAGTGACTTATGATCGTTTTTCACACTGACAACTGTTGCAACATTCTTCATGGTCATGTAATCAAAACTCAGGTGCTTGGCAACTAATTCATATTTAGGATGGTTGTAGTGTCCTAAGATCATGTGATCAGCTTTTGTGATCTTCTGACAAGCAAAGTCAATGGGGAAGCCAGATTTACTCATGAACCATATTACTAATTTAACAACCAGCAGTGAGTCACTTCACAACAGTAGAAAGAAAACTTGTAAAAATGGGGCAAAACTCACTTAACAAATGTTTCACTTAACAATATAAATTTTGGGAGTCAATTGTGGGGGAATACCAGTAATAATTTCCAATATGTTTTTCAGTGTGTAGTTACAATCTTATAATCCTTTCTCTCTCTTAGCTATTATACAACCCCTTCAATCTTTCATTTAATGTATGTCTAGAATAGTCTTTGACTGCAATAAATTGAATTGATCAATTGGCTGACTGTTGTCATTATATTCTCAATTTGTAGAGGTTTCTTTTAGTTGTATTCCATATTGGGAGGCCTATGATCTCCTTGTTTCCTTCATGTACAGGTAGTCTTCAACTTATAACCTCAATGAAGATCAGAATTTCCATTACTAAGCAAGGTGTTTAAGTGACTCACACCCAAGTTTAAGACCTATTTTGCCATGGTTGTTAAGTGAATCACTGCCATTATATGAATCACATGGTCAACTGGCTTCCCCCATTGACTTTGCTTGTCAGAAGCTGACTGGGAAAGTCACAAATGGCGATTACATAATCTTGGGATGTTGAATATATGGATGCCATGCACCCAAATTTTGATCTCAAGACTGTGGGGATATTGTGAAGGTTGTAAGGATTGGTCCTAAGTCCCCTTTTTAGTTGTAACTTTGAATGGTCACTAAACAAATGATTATAAATATATTTCTATCTGTATGTTTCTTCCTGCTTGCTCCATATTATAGCATGAGGACATGCTAATTTGGGTAAGTGCTTTGAGAAAGTCTTCTGAAGAAGTCCAGGTCATGCTGTATGTCATTCTGTGTGACCTCTCTCCAGGTAAGATCATCCCTAAGCAGGCTTAGGCATTCTGCTGCCATCTAGTGCCATCTAGTGGGTCACATAAATCTCCAAGATCAGATAATAGGTGATAACAATATAATTTTTGGTTATTTTTCTACTCTAGTTCATTTGTCACACACCATTTGATTATATAACTATCAATATACCGTGTTTCTCCAACAATACGGCCTCCACCAATAGGAAGGTCCAGCATGATTTCTAGGCATGAGGTGAAATTAAGCCCCGGCCCCCAAATTTAGGCCTGTTTAATCCATACGTTTTCCCATTTCTTACATTGTTCGTTAGAACTACACGAGGTGAAGAGAAATGGGGGGGAAGGGGGGGCTTAGGAGAAAAATTGCCTTTAGGAGTGCCCTGCAGGTAGCCTAGGCTAGAATACCCCGATAGCCGACGAAAGCTCCCTGAAGGCAGAGTCCCCAGCTGCTTCGGGGCGAAGCATGGCTGCCCATGTCCCCTCGCCTTTAGGCAGTCTCTTTCAGGCAATGGAACCTCCCCAAGTGCAGTCACCAGCCACTTCAATAGGCCAATAGAAGTGGCCTCGCGGTGAGGGGAGTGTGTGTGCTCGCCCCAAGGCCGCTTCTACCGGCCGATCAAAGTGGCTGGTGACTGCACCTGGGAGCTTCCATCGCCCAAAAGAGACTGCCTAATGGCGACGGGACACGGGCAGCCATGCCACGCCCCGAAGCAGCTGGGGACTCTGCCTTTGGGGAGCTTTCATTGGCCAATAGAAGTGGCCTCGCGGTGAGGTATGTGCGTATGGGCCACTCTAGGTGGGGGAGGAAATTAAGTCACCCCCGAAAAGACGGCCTAGCCATTTTTTCGGGGGTCAAAAAAAAAAAAAGGCCCGGCCTTATTTTGTGAGAAACATGGCATTATATGCTATTTAATTCATGACACGACTACCATGATATTTATAAATGATATTCGGGCATTATGAATTCATGCCAGACAAATGTACTCATTTTTTCCAAACTCAGCATGATAGCATGACAATAGAGCTCCCACAACTGTGATCTTTTAAAGAATATTATGAAGCAATGTAAGTTTGCACTTGCCTAGGGGAGAAGGAGCATGGTGAATCCTGCAACTTTGTGTGGGCTCTCAATGATAGCTTTTGTTGTGCAAACCACATATGTGTGCTGAAGTGTACTGATAAGGGTCAGCCTAGCAGACTCTCTGCAACTCTTCCAGTTATGCCATCTTGCTTTTTGGGAAACAAAGAGCAGTAGCTTATGGTCTGGCCACTTCCCACCCATGCTTTAATTGGTCTCAGTCCCTTTCTCATCTTGGCATAGATGGAGCCAGGCAAAAGAGAGCAAGGACTATAAATGCTTTTTGTGGTATAGTATATCGTTTGAAGGAGTGACTGTGAACATATATTTTCTGTAATAAAATTAGTTTCTGTTGCTCAGAAGTACTCAATTAATGGGGAAACAAGATTACTTTGCTCTCATCCAGCAGTCATCTAGATTTCTGTAGTTGATATTGGTAGATCTGGATTTCTGAGCAGTAAAAGGTATTTTTAGCATGTAGTTCAATCTCTTCCCTTTGTACTGGTTCTATTCCTTTTGAATAAATAATATTCTTCAGTTACTATAGTCTAGTCATAGGAGATATCCATTCCAGTGCTGTTACAATTCTGGCATATTAAATCATATTTTTCCTTCTTCTCTAAGAGCTCAAGCTCACTGTGTTTATTGCCCTGGCATTAAGCATTTTTGTATAAACAGTGAAGCCCATTAACTCTATAAACCAACGTACCTTTCTTTCTTTTTAATCCAGTGATTTAGTTCTTTACTTCAGAGTTTTCATTTCCACTTTTCCTCAGGATTTTTCTTATAGGCTCTTAGTGAAGCCTGCATCTCTAACTTCTGATTCTATCCTCAACCATTGTGTTTGCTCTTCTCTTTGTTAGTCTTCCTTATGGGGGTTTACTTCCACTGACTCTTTTCTTTGAACTAAAAATCCTCATCCTTTTTAATCAGTTGAAGGATGGCTGTTTGCTATTCTAATCCTTTATATATATATTTTTAAAGGATTGCTATGAGCTGGCATTTGCTATGAATGTAAACAATGCTATTTTCAAGCAGGAAGACAGATATGGCACAAACATCGCAAATTACAGATGTAGACTCTTGTAGAAGGGCTATTATTTCTTCTTTCTGAAGCTTTACATTAATCAATGACAGCTCTTGATTTAGGGGTATTTTCTATTAAATTCCCATTCTGTTTTTCCCAGGCAAATTTCTCTTTTGCCTTGTTAATTTGCCTGACTAGAACAGTGAATGTGTCGATAATCATAAGGTGTAATATTTTGTTACAGTTTCTATCTTATTTTTTTTTAAATCTGCATGTCTCCTCGCTTTTTATATATTGGGTTTTCCCAAATTCAAAGATATTGCCTCCACAGAGAAATGCACAAGGTCATTTTTTCATAGATATATTTTAAAGGACTTGTATAGTCATGGGTTAAACTGATTGCAGTTCTAATCTAAGGATTGGATGTCGCATCTTACCGTCAAATCCTTAAGAACCCTTAATTTTATTTTTTAAATAAAACAAATTGCAAAAAAGAAACAGGAATCCTTAGGAGAATGAACTCTGGTACACTATGAAGAAATCAAATTTTAGTGCCAGGATGAGTTTCTTAGCCATGTCCTTGGCTCTTACTTTCTCCCTCCTTGCTCCTGGCGTCTTTGGATATCTGTATGCAACTCCATCCTCCACCTGCATTCATATGTTTGAAGTCTTTCATTGCAGCTGATCTACTTGTTGTTATGCTCTGGAGATAGCTTTTCCTTTTTTTAAAATAAAGTTTTTATTTTTATAACAACAACAAAAACAAATAAAACCTTTCTGTTCAATCACTAATCCGTTGGGTACATATATCTTTGTGCATAATAACATTATCATACATATTTTACTTATATATGTTTATAATTGTTCTAATCAGTATTTAATATCACATGTATCACTTATTATATTATACCTAACATTATAATTATTAACTTTCAATGATATATTACACATTCATTTTCTTACTCTATCTAACTCAGTGGTTCCCAAACTTTTTTAGTCCACCGCCCACTTGGTGCTACAAACTCATCCTCAGCGCCCCCCACCCAGGGGTGGGATTCACATTTCTGTGGGCATGGCCTAATTTGAGGGTGTGGCTTGCTGGCCACATGACTGGGTAGGCGTGGCTTGCTGGTCACGTGACTGGCTGGGCATGGCTTGGTGGTCACATGACCAGGTAGGTGTAGTTTGGTGGGCATGTGACTGGGTGGGCGTGGCCAGGTGACTGGCAAACCAAATACAAGTCGTCCTCAATTAATGGGCGGTTGTTTAGCAAGTGTTCTAATTTATGATTGGCCTCCCCAGAGCTACTTGACCTGTTTTGGGAGTTTTGACAGCCATGCACACACATACACACACACTCCCTTCCAACCCTGCTGGAGCAGGTCATTGGACTAGAATCGGCAAAGCATCTCCAATTAGATTCTAGTAGTGAATAGAATCTAATCCGAGATGCTTTGCTGATTCTTGTTGATTTGTTTTATTTATATATCTTTATTTTAAGTTGCTGAATTGCATTGACATGTGTGTCCCTTCTTGTGCACAGCCCAGAAGCTTTTGTTATTCTTTGTAGCAAAAATTACCGACCTCTGGCTTTGCTCTACTTTTCAAACGCGCCGCCACTGCCGCATTCTAGGTGCCGGCCTACAGGTCCACCCATTGAGCCCGCTGCACCGGAGGGACTTGCCCAAGCAAGTCTGAGCGGAGTGTTGCACCAAGTCAATAGGGTGAGCCTGAGAGAGGGAAAGAAAGAGAAAGAAAAGAAAGAGAGAGAGAGAGAAGGAAGAAAAAGAGAAAAGGGAAAGAAAGAAAAAGGGACAAAGAAAGAGGGGGGAAGGAAGAAAAGGACAGACAGAAAAAGAAATAAAGAAGGAGGGAGGGAGGGAGGAGAAAGATAATGAGATATCTATTCTAGTCCAATCACCTGCTCAACAGGGTTAGAAGGGAGTGTGTGTGTGTGTGTATGTGTGTGTTCTCCTTGTAATTTACCAGTACATTTTGGTTTTGCCTTCTTTAGAATTGGCAATATAATTCATTGGGGAAAAGTAATTTTTTAGGGTGGAGGTCTGGTCCAATGGATCCTGTTTAAAGCCTCAACGAAATGTGAGAGCTTCCTGATAGTCTTGACCATGTTTTTTTCCACAAAACCTTTAATAGAAGCCAAAGATGTTTCAATGTGGAAAAGGGCCCTGGTCTAAACTACGCCTCATTTCTCTCTCTCTCTCTCTCTCTCTCTCTCTGACAGATGGGTAGGTAGGTACATAGATATATTGATATAGGTAGGTATGTAGGCAGGCAGGCAAGCAGGCAGGAAGACGGACAGACAGACCTTTGGGATGGATGGATAGATGGATGGATGGATGGATGGATAGATAGATAGATAGATAGATAGATAGATAGATAGATAGATAGATAGATAGATAGATAGATAGATAGATGATAGATAGATAGATAGGAAGTCTTTGACCACATGCCCAATATCCAGGATCCTGCTCAACCAAGCCCACCCCTCTTTGTAGTTGCCATGCCTGACAGCAAGTTCACAGGCTGCCCCTCCCACCAGGGATCAGCCTCCCAAGTGTCCCCCCTCCCAGGACACTCACGTCGTAGAGGGCAGTGCTGTTTCCTGCTTCCTGGAGATCGTACAGGGCAAGGTTGAGGAAGTCCAGGGCAGGCAGCCGTGCAGAGTTGGAAGAGCAAAGCCATGCCACCACCGCTGTGTTTGAGGCACCACCCATGCAGGCACGTCAGGAAACATCGACTCCAGAGCCGGCACTTCAATGGGTGAAACTGCAGGGCCAGCCGGTGCCTGGAATGCCCCCCTGCCACCTCTTAGTACCCCTCTGCCAGTCCCCTTGGAGATGCTAAGAGGTTGCAGGGGGTGATGCATCGAACGCGGCGGCACATAATGTGCCACCGCTTCCTCATTGGAGGTGCTGGCTCCGGAGCGTTACTACAGTCAATGGGTGAACCTGCAAGGCTGGCGCCTCGAATGCCCCCCTGCCACCTCTTAGCATCCCCAAGGGGGGCAGTAGAGGGACACTAAGAGGCAGCAGGGGGGGCGGTGCATCGAACACGGCTTCGGCGGCACATAAAGTGCCACCGCTTCTGCATTGGAGGCGCAGGCTCCAGAGCAATGCTACAGTGAACGGGTGAACCTGCAGGGCCAGTGTCTCGAACACCCCCCTGCTGCTTCTTAGTGTCCCCCTGCCGGCCCCTTTGCCTCTTAGCACTCCCCTAAGGCATTCCACCCTCCCAGGGGGCGGTACTATCCACTTTGGGAACCACTAATCTAACTCATTCGCTTATCAGTAATGATATATTATACTGTACTTACATATTTCAATTTCTTACTCTTCTATCCAGCCATTCATAAAATAAATTCCAAATTTTATAATAATCTTTTTCTTCTTGTTCTCTAATTGCCATTGTCAATCTACTCATTTCTACACATTCCATTATTTTCTTAATTATTTCCTCATCCATCGGAATTTTCTCATTTTTCCAATTTTGTGCAAATACAATCCTAGCTGCTGTTAGTACATTGATAATCAAATTCATTAACTCTTTGTTGTAACCCTTAGGCAAAATTTCCAATAAAAATATCTCTGGTTTTAAGTCTATACGCTGTTTTATCATTTTCTCCAGCCACATGTGTATTCTAGTCCAATACTTTTTAGCTTCTATGCATGTCCACCACATATGGTAGTACGATCCTGGTGACTTCTGACATTTCCAGCACTTCGCTGACTTATCTTTAAACATCTTAGCAATTCTAGTTGGGGTAAATGCCACCTATAAAACATCTTATGCAAATTCTCTTTATAGGCCATTGACATAGTTAATTTATAGTTTCTAGACCATAATATCTGCCATTTATCCAAATCTATTCCATATATTCCAAATCATATCCAAAAAATTTTCCCCATGCAATCATCGATTCTTTTACTTGTTCTTCCTCTAATTTCACTCTTAATAAATAACCATATAATTTTTTGATCAACTTCTCTTCAGTGCCTGTTAGGATTTTCTCCAATTCATTCAATTCCTTATAAAACCCAGCCATCTTAATGTCTTTTTCATACCTTCTATGTATTTGCAAATACAAATACCAATTTATATTTATCCTTGTAACTCTTATTCTTGCTTTGTTTTGAGTTCACCCTTTTCATATCTAATAATGTGTTCCTTTTTAAAAAGCTGTGGATATGTAAAAGCTTCTAATGTTGATAACCAGACTGGTATTTTCACATAATGATAGTCTCTTATTTTTCCCCCATCCCTAATGTAGTGTCTCCTAAAATATCCATGTACCTTACTTTCTTTGTACCATAAAAATGCATGCCGGGTGGTAGCTTTTCCAACTGTCCTGTTTTTCTTTGTTTAAGAAATACCAGGAGAAAGGGAGAGAGAAGGGTCAGGCAACTCATTTGCGTGCGATTGCAAAGAATACCGGCGGTGCTGAGCTGTACCACTGAATCTTGACACAGTTATAAAACAGAGAGAGCTCTTAGAAGCATAACAAGCTGCCTTGGCATTGCCTCAGGATGCGAAGGGTAAATCTGTCTCATTTTGGAAAAATTAATGATTCCAACATAATTTGAACAGCATTATATGGCTCATTAAAAAGACATTGTGCAGACCAAGCAAAATAGTGTTTGCTGGCTCAAAGGCATCCTTGATAGCCTTTTCCAAGGTTTGTATTAGAAAGTAGGAGAGGAGGCTGTAAATAGCACCAAGTGTCTTGACAAATTGGTCTCTTCCCTTTCCTTGAGACTTCTGAGGGACAGCAGGTTCATATATTCAGCAGAATAAAACTAACAGAAACCCAAACCCTGAGAAAATAGCTTCCTAGCTTATTAGATAAAATGAGGAAACAAAGAGTTCAAATCATGTGGTTTTCAACTTATAGCCTTAATGGTGGGGATCCGAGCAAAGCTGTACAACTTGATAATGCTAATCATATAAACTAGGGATAACTCAGGGGTTGGAATTTGTTGGCTTCTAAATGTGGTTGAAGGGTGGGAAGTGTGAATAGTAGCTGAAACAATTGATACAGAGTGTCAAACTCTATTTCATTGAGGGCTGCATCAGGGTTATCTTTGATTTCAGGGGGATGGGGTGGGTGCGGCCAGAGCAGGCATGGCCTGTTTGATATCATTCATGCTAGGGGCGCCTGTGGCAGCCCAAGTGCTCTGTCAGTGAAAAGAGGCTCCCAAGCTCTATTTCTGTCTGCAACAACCTCCTGCAACTCTCTGCAGACAAAAATCGAGCTCTGTGGCCCTCCCGGGTTCCATTTTTTGCTGGCAGAGGGTTCCAAGAGGCCATTGCAGACAGAAATGAAGCTCAGGAGCCTATTTTCATTGGTGGAAGTAGCGCAGGCCGGTTCCTCACTGTTTCCAGGGTGGCCCCATGGGCCAGATCTAAGCACCCTGCAGGCTGGATTCGGCCTGCTGGTCTTGAGTTTGGCATACAGACAGATGGGGATTCTGAAATGGAAACTCTCCCAGTTATATAGTTCCAGTCTGGATTTTCTTCCCTTAATGATGGATACTATTTAGTAAAGAAACAAGAATGTTAAGATCAATCAAGTGCTTAATGTCACCTGTCATTTGACCTCCTTTATGGAATGCATAGCTCATCCTTAAAAAAATGCTGATGTATTTATCTTGATTTTTTGGTTGTGGGGAGAGAAAGGCAAGGCAATTTGTGATGGGATTGACCCTTATTTTACCACCGGGAGTATCAAGTTGCAAGACATATTTTGTTTGTCAAAGATCTGTCCTTGACTTACAACCTCAGTTGAGCCCAATATTTCCATTGCTAAAGTGAGGCAATTGTTAAGTGAACTTTGCCCCATTTTATGACCATCTTTGACACAATTGTTAAGCAAATCATTGCAGTTGTTAAATGAATCATGCAGTCATGAAGTGAATCTATCTCCCCCCATTAACTTTGGTAGCCAGAAGCCAACTTGGAAACTTACAAATGGTAATCCATGAAGTTGCAACTATTATAAATGCATACCAGTGGCCAAGAACCTGAATTTTTATCATATGACAATCAAACCAGTGAAAACCACTTTTTTCAGTGCTGTTGTAAATTCGAACAGTCACTGAAGAAATGGTTGTAAGTTGAGGGTTACCTGTCCTTCCTGCTTGCCCCCCCTACCCCCGCCCCAAACCCTCACCACTTCACCTTCTCTTTCAATCTAAAAAAGATAAACAGTCCTTTTCCTTATAGGTATATTTCTGTCCTATTTAATTTGCAGACTTGCTGATGTTACAGAATCAAGCCAGCATGAGAAAAGTGTTGTCCAAGTTGGTCGATGATCAGAGAACAATTCCTGGCCTCCACTCCCCAAAATGTTCTTATGAAAATACTTACCTGAAATATTGAATGCAGATTCTAATCTGGCAAAGGTCTTAAAAACCATCATCTGCTGAACAAATAGGCTGCATCCTGAGTCTTAGGATAATTCTTCTTCCACCTGTTGATTTCTTTTATCTGAAAAGATAGACACCATTACTAAATCAGTTATTTATCATCAAGAGCGTTTAAAGCTTATCTCCCTTTCACAATTTGAAGTACTTAAGGCCGTTGATATATGATACTAAAGACAATTATTGATAATCAGTCTTAAAAACACAATAATCAGCAAATCTAACAGGAGTTAGCCCTTTGAACTTTCCAAGAATTACTTCTGATTTCAGATGCATAAAATCCTGCTGTATATGTGGCAGCGAGTGTCATGCAACAATTTTCCTGTCTGTTGCTATGGTTACTAGTCATTTCACTGAATGATCTAGCCCATTATAGACCACTAGCGCCCTGATGTAAGCCATTTGACATATTATTGCCAACTGAATTTCTGAGATGGGATCCACCCATCTCTGAAAGAATGAATATATACCTCTTTCTGCAACACACTGTACCTGATCAGCCCCTGATCCAGCATGGGTTCCTTATTAGGCGTTCTGGTAGCATACACTCACACCTACTTGTTGAAGAAATTTGCTGTTGTCCATAGAGACATTTATTCCTAATCATGATGATGCTGAAAGGAAGAAATGTATGATAATATGACAAAGTAAGCTCCATTTTTCATATTTATATTATGAATATGAACCATTTAGAGTTTTAAACAGAGAACAATACATTGGAGTACCAATTTGTTTAAATTTCTCAATATTTTCTTCATGAACTGGACTTTCCATATCAATTCAACCTCCATATAGGAATCTTTCTGAACATTACAATGGTTCTGTCATCTCTACTTGGCATGGGCTAGGCTCTTGAAGTTGATGCATTTCGGTATGTACCTATGGCACTAAATTGCAGAATGTTGCAATAAGTTGTGCTAATTCAATACTGGTTTTTTAAAAAAAGCATGTTCAGCAATGATTAGGTTTCCTTTTTAAAAATAAATAACTATTGCAAATTTGCTTCTTAGGGGGATTGCAGACCCACCTAAAATGCAGCATACGCTATCCCTTTTGCTACCTTCTTCCTTCAGAACAAAATAAATATTGTTGAGCCTCAGTAAAATTTTAGTTTTCTCACATGCATCCAATTTCATTGCTAATTCCAAACATTGATTCAGGATTACCTTGACTCAAGAATTGTGATGAAAATAAAAAAAAATACTTGTGAGAGAAAGTTTATGTTCCTGGACTCATATTCATTCTATTATGGTGATAATTGCCTGCCAATGTGAAATACTACTTAGACCTAAAATTGTACTCCCTCTGGTTTAAGGCATATTATGGATATACTTTGATATTATCATAGATAAACACACCTATTCATAATTAGGAATTTATTCTGTAACAGGGACTTGACCCAGGTTTCAGAATTCAAATAATTTTGTTTTGAACTCACAATTTAGGCAACTCTCCAGTTGGTTCATATGCTACATCCATATTCTGATTGGTTTTGACTTGTGATTAATTAACTATATTGTAGTATAACTTATATTTAAACCATGTCTAGCAAACTCCTTCAAAAACTTCCTTAACCAAAGATAATGATAAATTAAGCCCAAACGTAGGTAAAATTTGAAATCAGAAATCCTATATTTAAACCTTCAGCTAATCCAGGAATACAAGACTATCTTTGTAATTACCGTATTTCCCCATGTATAAGCACCCCCTTTGTATAAGCCACCCCCCCAATTTTTGGACTGTGAAGTTTTGAAAAAAATATTTTATTAGAGAAACAAGTTATGAAGAAAGAAAATTTACAAAGAAACAAAATTCGACGTCTAGATCTACAACTTCAGTCATGACGCCGAAAGCGGTGTGGGCGACGCTAGCAATCTACGCATCGGAACGAGAGTAGGAACGAAGCATTCAGGCCGATGCCTAGCGTATGCATTTCTATCGCGTACTCGCACTCGTAATCGTATCATCACGTACAATTTTTACAAAAAAGTATAGTATACTGCTGGAAAACCAGTTTATTCCTACTTTATTATTTTATGCATTTTTCACGTATAAAAAGTGTACCTGCTTTGTATATGCCACCCCCCTACTTTTTGGGCTTGAAAATTTTGGAAAAAAGGGGTGGCTTATACATGGGGAAATAGGGTATGCTGCATTCTTGTATGGGCACAAATATGAACAAGAAATTCACTTATAAGATGAATGAAACCAAATCTGGTTGCAAAAAGGAATTTATTCAGGAAAGGAAAATAGACAAAAAGGAGGGGGCAACAACCACACATAGATTTTTACATAAAATCAATAGAGTCAGCCTGGCTCAATTGGGTACATATTACTTTTTTAAAAAGCTATTGAGTTTCACCATGTTCAGGATTCATTGCAGATGGTATGATTGGAAACAGATAATCAAGATATCCTGTTGGATTATTTGTAGACAAGTCTGACACAGTGACACATTCTTCCTTCTTTTTCTCAGAGTACTAGCCTTAGTTTTATAAAATCTGTAAAACAAGTGAAAACTGGTTTCTCTGCGAAGATCAACCATTGCCATGCCTAGTTAAGAAAAACAATCCATCTCTGACATCCTGGGTTTAGGAAGCAGATCCTATGTGTGGTATAATTAGGTTATTGGAAAAGAATTGGGGAGACATGGGTTCTAAACAAACACTGAAATTTGCTAGTGTGAGATGTGGTGCTGGTTATATCCTGGCTGGCTTCAGAAAAGAGAAGGAAACAATTCAGGGAAGTCGTGGAGATCTGTGTGGCAACGTGACTGCCTCAGAAAGCTATTTGCTGGGAAACTAGTGGGCCTCCTTATGTGGTTGGTTGGCCACTGTGTGAACAGACTGCTGGAATAGATATGCCAGGGTCCCAATCTAGCAAGACACTGTTTATGTATTCTTAGTCACAGAAGGTTGAATCTGGCTCAGTCACTTTTTTCAGCTCTGTTATGGGAAAAAATAGACATAATTGCATAGCAAATAAAAATATTAAAATCAGAAGTTAATGTGTGGGTAAACCCACCTTCCTGACAATCCTTGGGCTCAATCTTGTTTTCTCTAGTGGTGCCATGTTTTAAATGGGATGGGTTTTATTGGAAAGGATTTTAGGGAAAACAATAATTCAGTTTATTCAGACCTCTCAGCCTGGGGCTAACTTGCCAGTTGCTCTATTATTGTGCCATAGCTCAACTAAGGATCTACATGTTAAACAGTTTGCTGTGTGTTTGTGTAGTATGTAAACCAGCCTGAAACTTACCTCTTTAAATCTACCCATTCATATGATATGTATATACTGGCAGACCTTGAATGAATCATTATTTCATAACCTTTTTAACTCACAAGGTTGTTGTTCCAAAGATGGCATCAGAAAACATTTCTCCTCTAGTATATGCTACACCAAAGTCCCCAGGACAAGGGCAGTATATAAATAAACAAGGTGGCTAAGGAAACATCATACTCAGAATAAGCAGACTTAAAATTTGTGACAGGCAGATTGCAAAATATGTTCAGGTACTTGTACTCAGAATTCTGTTTAAGATTCCTCCTTCATATTCACTTTTTTCAGATGGATAAAATGGTTATTAGCTTCTGTTGTTCTTAAAAATTCCATCTTTTAATGTCTTTTCTTTTCCTTTTTGTGTTAGTGGACTCACTGGAATGAAGGGTGGGGAAGGAAAGAAGAAATGAAATCAACAAAAATCATTTGGGGATTTCTCAGTCTGTTCCTACTGACTGCACTGCATGTAAAAAGCTGATAAAGGACGCTCAAGGACAATGCTACTGAGAATCTTCTCTCCCCTCCACTTTCCTGACGAAGGAGGGGGAAAAAAATCAACATTCTTCTAGTTAATTCTCTCAGAGTTGCCATGCCATTTTCCAACCAATTTTCGCAATGAAGCCTTAATTGTAGAAAGGCATCCTTTCTGCTGCCTACAAATACTGTAGGATGTACAAGCATTACTACATTTTGTGCCTTTCAGAATTTTCATAGATTTCAGAAATGTCTTTTGACACTTATTTAAAAGATTACCTTTTCTTAAAATATTTAATCTATAGATTTCAGAACTAAAAGAATCTGCTTCCTGCAAGAACCAAAAGTCACTGATAAACACAGAGGGCAAAAATTATTTATTATTGGATTTATATGGCCACCACTAGCATATGTTTTTGGAGTGGTTCATAGATCCAGAAGAAGTAAATTGATTATATTTAAAAATAAAACACAATAAAAATGCAAAAATGAGGTAACACATAAAAACCAACTTTCTAACCAAAGTGCATAAATTAAAATGCTAAGGAACATATGAATGAGGTAGACAAAAGTCTGTTTTAAAACAGGTGTACAAGTTGGCTGATGTTTCTCTGTTGATATGCTGAGATTCCATTCTTTATAATTCACATCATATGTTTTTCTTTTAAAGAAAGTGGTTTTGTACGTGTGTGTGTGCATTTTGGAATCAGTGTTGACTCCTGGCAAATGCCTGGATACAGTTTTTGTGGCAGTGTTTTCAGCAGTAGTTTGGCATTGCCAAACTTCTTCCTAGAACTGAGAGAAAATGTCTGGCTTAAAGTCACCCAGCAGAGTTCACGCTGTGGATGTAGGACTGGATGCCACCATCACCTGGTTTCTGGCTCAGGTGTTTAACCTTACATCAAACTGATTTTTGCAATGATAAACAGGTGTGATTTAAAAGAAAGAAAGATGATAGTAATACATTATTTGTAATATAGTTTTTCATCCCCTGTTCACAATGTTAACAGTGGTAGACCTGAAAACATTATCCCTTCTACCAAAGCCTTTGGAATGACTATGTTGTCAAGTAAGCAAGTAGAATGGCTGTTTTGGTCACTAAATATTCAAAAGCATTCTTTTCATCTGTAGTCTTTGCCATGTCCCAGTGCTGGCCATTACATCCAACAGAAGTAATTCTTCCTTGTGACTGTGGCTCCACTCTTGTACAGGAGACCTGTTCTTGGATGTGTGCTGCATCTGTGGTACTGAACCTGCAAATGCCTATGTTCCCTAGGGCTTGGTGGAGCTTCGGCTTCTCCTTCTGACCCAGGAGAGGGACGACCTGCCTCCTGGTGGTCTGAGCCTGGAGCTGCGCCGTGTGGAGCCTGTGGCACATCTGTCCCTGAGCCGTGCAAAGCCTGTGGCATGTCCAGTTCTTCTTCGTCTTCTGACGAGGAGTCTTCCAGAAGAGATATCATACTGGCCCCTATTCCCAGATGTATGAGGGGCTTGTTGCAGATACTCAGTGGTGAGCGAAAGGCACTCTGCATGTTTAGAAACACATCTCTGTTCTTTCATGTATTTGGGGCTCAGCCCATGAATTGACTTCAGTTTTGTGGTTTAACCCTGGCCCAGATTAAACCGTAAATGTCCCTTTAATTGTTTGACAGTTTGTTCCAGTCTGCATAATGAAATACGACAAGGCTCAAAATTTCCTGGGTCTGCAATGTAAAATTTGCTGCAGCTGTTTAGCAGGAAGCCAAAGACATATGTGTAGGATATGTGACTCAGCATATGTGTGCAGCATGTGGCTCAGCATAGGTGAAATATTGCTCAAATAATGCTGGTATTCAGCGGTAGAAATCTGAGCTACATGGAATGTACGATTTCCAATCCCATTACAAATTACTAAGCAGCTATTGTAACATGGACAATTTAATTATTTCCCCAATTGTTTAGGTATATCTTCAACAATTGTTTACATTCTTTCTTATCGGCCAATCAGGTGTTTGAAAAGGCAGGGATCTTAGGCAATGGCTGTGCCCGGTTATTAATCATGGGTTATAAGCAGCAATGTGTGTAGCTAATACTATAACTTGTGACTTCATATGTTGTGTGAACTCATCTCAAAGATTCAAGTCTTTCCTTTCGTTTTTGATTAAGTGCTTTCTACTTCCAGCTGAACATGGCAACTTGGGCAGTGACCATTCTGTATTTTTTTTTTCCATAGGGTAAAATGAGTAAAATATATCCTGGGTTCAAAAGGAGGTTAGTTCTGGTGTAGTCCTTATTTGCCACTTTCAGTATTTTTACACGGTTTATATTAAAATAGAGGGGTTGCATTCTTCAAATGTTAGAGTAAAGTAGCCATTTCTTTTCTTGTTCCACTAGCATAATGGCCAGTAACAGATTTGATCCAGAAGTTCATTGTGTCAGAGTCCCACCCATTCAAGCTGTTTAGACTCTATAAAACAACACTTATACTTCCCTCAGTTAGCTGGGAAAAGTGAAATTAAGCTCACTGGTTCACAGGAAAGACATTGAGAAAAGAAAATATCCACCCTAATGATGTGAAAGATAAATGGAGTTCTAAAATGAACATAATCCAGTTGCTAGAAGTTTTGTAGCTTTATTCCTTAATGTTTCAATAAATCTTATTAAAGAAGACTCTGTGGGAATCCTGCCTTCAGCTGAGTCAGCTACCAAGAGCCTTATGTCAGCTCTTAATCAGAAACTGAGTCTGAGGGTTAATCCACCTTGTTTTGCACATCCCACTTTCATTGAATTGTTCTCTTGCAAGAGGTAAATGATGAATTATTATTACAGGTTCATGGCTAAATAATTTATTAGCTGTATTCCCAAAATATTTCAGGCTTTGTATAGTTATAAACAATGCGTAATCTTCAGATTCCCTGTTTGCTGGGGACTAGCAGTGGATGTGTAAATAAACACTATGTAAATAATTCAGCATAAATTATTGTTAAAACAAATGAACAAAGTACTCTTTGTGAAAAATTAACATGGCTAATTTTTCTTTCTGCATGGGGGTTCTTTTCAACCGAATCATTTTTTTCTTCTTTTTCTTGCATTATGAGAAGTGGGAGGGGGGGGGTCACATCAAGGAGACATTCTAAATTCAACATAAGCTACTGAAACCAAACAAGGCTGAAGGCTGTGGGAATAACATTAAGCAGCAGAATATGCCTGCAGAGAAGGGGAAAAAAGTAATAAAATAACTCAGAAGGATTTCTGGAAACAGCTGCATTTTTATGAAGAAAACCTTCATTAGGAAATTACATTAAAAACAAACAAACCATGATCCAGCTGTATTCTAACTAAATTAATCAAAGAATGGCATCTCTTCTGTAATCAATGGAGCGAGGAATTGTTAAAACAAGAAACAGAACATGGAACTAGTAGTAGCTCTGAGGAAATCATTCTAACCAATTAGAGACATAGTACTGGGTGTGTCAAAGTGGTATTGCATAGCTGCCCAATAGATACTTTCACTGTATCTATTGCCCCAGAGGACATAGGATAAACAATATAACAAGGCAAGGAATGCTAAAGTGGAGTTTACCGCAATAATGAAAGTAGTGATTTCACTTGGGAAGCGGCATAGGTGTGCAGCCTGCTTTCCATATATAGCTTTTGATTGTGATGCATATTGATGTATTATATCTGCTGCTGCTCCATGTGGGATGCATCTGCACATGAGAAACAAGTTTGATATCGCCATCAATGAAGCAATATACTTAGTGACAGGTTTCTCAAACCTACACCAATTGAAAATATATCCTCTTGCTGGCATTGGCCACCTAATCAGGAAAGAGATAATAGCAGATGCCAAGAGAATTAAGCAAGAGAATGATCCTTGACATCCTCCGAATGGACATATGCGCCAAGTATACCAACTCAGATCTAAGAAAAGCTTTATGGCAAGAACAGACATTCTTGAGGGTGTGCAAGAACAAAATCTAATTAACAGATGGATGAAAGAGACAATTGAGCAAGGAATGACATTAAGGGAGGATATGACTGAAGGATCCGATGTCCTTTATATTACTTGGAGAACCCTGAATAAGTTAAGAGTTGGAGTGCCTAAGTGTAAAACCAATAAGTATTGGCACATAACAACATATTGTGTGAGTGTGGAGAGAAGCAAAGCCTGGACCATCTGCTGATTTGTTGACTGTTACCAGAAATATGTACCGCAGCTGCATCACTACCCGCTTCAAACCACTCCAAGCCATACGTGAAGCGAACTGACGCCCACCATGAAGATGTGGCATGACCACGAACGTGAAGCCAAACAACAGGATCACAGCTCACCAGCTCAAATCCCCCGGCAACTAAGACTAACCTGAGCACAACCAAGCCCCAACAGAACACACCCCCAGCCAATGAGAATACAGCCAACCCCCCAATCAATGAGAACACAGCCAAATCCCCACCCAATGAGAACACACCCCCAGCCAATCAGAACACAGCCAACCCTCCACCCAATCAAGTCACACCCCCACTAGCAGTTAAAAGGAAGAAGCAGCTGCAAGCTCACATTACTCCGAGAAGCACAAAGCCGGAGACACAAGCTTGAATATGATGAATGAGACTTCATTGAAACGTCGCCTAGATACTTCCAATTTTATGCAGGAGAAAACCCGGATAACCAAAGATATATATGTATGTATGTATGTATGTATGTATGTATGTATGTATAAAATGAAAAATATTTTATTCATGTTAACTATCTAATGGGTTAAGATTGTAAATTTTGATAAATATAACCTCTTCTGGGGTCCTCCATAATTTTTAAAAGTGGGAAGGGGTTTTGAGAGTGGAAAATTTAAGAAACACTGAGTTAGACCAATTTTTCACTCGCAAGCTCAAATGTAACACATTACAACATCAAAAGACTGGTTCCAAACTTCCATATCTGGAATACAGAAAAAAATATCTTTGATCTTAATGCTATCATTCCATAAAATGATGTGAGACTTTTTTTTTTTTGATAAAGTCCCCTTTAGCATCTTTCATCTGGCATCTATCCATACTGAATTATTCCATCTTATCCATTTATTAATTTCTACTTCTGTGTGTGTGTGTGCTTAAATTTAAAAGAATATAATCCATAATAGACATAGGCTTTTGTTTGATACAGAGGACCCAAAGCTATATAACTTTCTTCACAAATGCTACAAAGCATCATATTTGGGAAGGCTGTCTATTGTATTGTATTATTTTGATCATTTCTTCCAGCAATATAATATATTAAAGGTAAAGGTAAAGATTCCCCCGCACATGTGTGCTAGTCATTTCTGGCTCTAGAGGTGGTGTTCATCTCCATTTCTAAGCTGAAGAGCCAGCAGTGTCTGAAGATGTCTCTGTGATCATGTGGCTGGCATGACTAAATGCTGAAGGCACGCAGAGCGCTGTTACCTTCCCACCAAAGTGCTCTCTATTTTTCTACTTACATTTTTTGTGTACTTTCGAGCTGCTAGGTTGGCAGAAGCTGAGACAAAAAACGGGAGCTCACTCCATTACGTGGTGCTAGGGATTCAAACTGCTGACCTTCTGATCGACAAGCTCAGCACTTTAACCACTTAGCCATTGCATTCCTCTATATTTGGTTAGGGTAGAATGTGTAAATATGTGTGTGTATATGTGCATGTGTGTGTGTATACTGTATGAATGTTACACTCTCTTTTACTACCTATGAATTTTGAGAGTTGGAATGCCAAATATCTTGTCCAATCAGATTTCCTTAAGGAAGATTGAAGAAGATAATCTAAATTCAAATATGATGAGAAGGGTCACTTCTGATGATTTACAGTAGGGGTGTCAAACTCGCGTTGTCACGGCATCATCCTGTGACATATTGGGGCTTTGTTCCCCTTTGCCAAACTGGGCATGGGCATGGCCAATGTGTGAGTCATCCTGCATGGGGGCCACAAATTTGATAGCCCTGATTTACAAGATCTTCCATAGGCAAGATCTCAGCTACTTCCCATTAGAGGAAAAAACACATATAATCAGTATCTTAGAAATATAAAATGTATGTCACTTTGTAATACTTCAGTAAAGTGTATTTATCTATAAAAATGCCATAAATAGATCAGGACAGTATTACGTATCAAAATCCCATCACTCTTGTTAGAATGTGCAGTTGAGGATGTATTTCTTTGGGGAAGAAAGTAATTGTCTGGATGTTCCTGCATACAAGGTAGTTTTCTCAACATTATTCAGAACAGTTGATAGATATTGGCTCTGAGGATGTACTTCATTTGCATCATGTAGGTTGTGCTTGCTTTGTGGGAAAGTGGATATGGTAATTGCAAAACATGCCAATTGGAGAAAATTGAAGAAATCTGCAGCTACTTTCAGAATAATATAGAGTCTCTCTGTGAAAGTATTCTGGCAATGTAATTGTTCAGAACTGTGGAAGTAGGTATGTATTTATTCAAATGAGAACTAAACACATTTTACCCTATCCATAATGGCAATCATAGTTTTATTGTGATAGTTTATTCTTATTTATAATTTACTGAAAATAAATTATTTTTATTTAGCAGAAAATTAGTGTTCTGATAAGATGACAATTGTGCAACTTTAAAGGTATGTCAAGGAGAAATGCTTTTTTAATTATGTGTATTTAGGTATATATATGTACATATTGTATGTGTGTATATGTGTATATACATGCATTTATGTATGTATATGATATGTTCAATTATTCAGTTCCTACTAGCAAAAAGGTACAAAAAATATGCAAGAACCCAAAACTTGCTGACTGCTTGGGGATCCCTGTAATCAACTCACTGATTTCTGGAGACCTATTCAGTAATTACTGCATAAACACACCTTTATAATTCACAGACTTATATAATTTTTTTTATTTGTAGATGACATCTGGAATTCTTGGGAATCCAAATTCTGCACTAAACCTTCTATTTTGCAAGTTTTGTCTTCTGTTTTAGAAGCGCAGCATATATATATATATATACAAGCCTAATAATGCCAACAAAATATGAAATGTATTCTAGAATCATAAGGCCTATTCATTTGCATATCCTTTTCTAGGTAGTCTGAAATTTTCATAATATTTTATTATGGCTGCTAGGTTGCCAATTCCCAACTAGGGAGTTGATTGCTATGCATTTCAAATCATCAGAAGCTCTTCTGTGTACCTTATACATATTTTCATCTGCTGTTATACAGTTCAGCATCCTGAAGAAATAGATAGGAAGGCTGATAGGTGAAAGAAGGAGCGAAGAAAAGCTATAGCTATTACAATCCTTTTCCGGCACTTAAAAGAATAGACACAAGTTTTAGGATAGGATCAGATAAGCGTTCATTGGCGTAATTTACATGAAAAAAATAAATGGGAAGCTAGTATGCTATAAAACATATGCCTTAAAGTTAAATGGTATATCTAGTTACTTTTCTGAGTCAAGCATAAACCCCGAAGCACTCTTAGAAACTGTAATGGTAAACAACTATATCCCAGTGTTTTGGAATTGGATTAATCTGATTTTGCCCCTAATGATGGAATAAGATTTAAGTGGTAGAGACCAATCTTGGTAGCTATAGGGCAGAGTAACCTTATTAGTTTGCTTTCTGGACAATTGACATTTTGAAGAAATCGGCAGCTTGTGAGAGTACCTATTGCATGTTCCCAGTACACCAGATGTGTTCATTGCCCCAGAATAGATTTACAAAAGTTCTAGTTTGTAGGTGCCACATCTGTAACACACCCGTTCATGTTCTTTAATTAAGCAGTTGTATATATAGATTGCCAGAATATTACCAGGTTATGCGTAAGATAGGCAAGATATCTGTTCCTGTACTCTGCAGTGGCTGGTAAGTTTCATGAATGAAGTATTCCCCCCACCCTTTGTCTGTTGAAGTAGCTGGCAAGGCACCTGCATGTACAAAAAGAAATGTCCAGGGTTATCTGTTGCAATGCAAAACTTCTCTCCTTCCCTTCTGTTTCTCCTTCCCCATTTTTCATCGTGTTTGGTTTTTAAACAAAAATATTTTCTGATATTTGTTTAAAAAAAGAGATCCATATCAATGTTTTATCTGATGCATTTATCTCTTACAATCTCCATTCATCCCAACCTATTGCCTACTCCCAATGTCCTGCTGAACTTGTTTGTTCCTGAATGTCCTCCTTTCCTGTCCTTAACCAGGCGTCGGGCGAATTGCAGGAGGGAAGAAACCTGGACTCTGTTCCCTTTGTTTAAAGTCACCAGGTTAGTAAATGGAGTGGTTGTATTAATGGGTGGGATGATCTTGTCAGCCACTCTTCCTTCCATCCTTCACCAAAACATTTATCCTAGACATCATTCTCTTCATTGCAACCACCTCATGCAGCACTTAGATTCCCTATTCTACACTGATGGTTTTCTAAAACTTGTTTAGATTCTTGGAACTGTTTCTGTAGAAAAATAACCTGTGTGGTTTGTTGATTTTGATGGGAGGTTTTGAATATGCCAAGGAGAGGATTTATCATTTTATGGAAATCATAGTGTGAAATAGATTGTCTTAAGCAGGCTTCTGAGGCATTAATGTCCATGGTTATTCAATGCTATTGATATATAACCATGTGTCTCAGAACCAACAAAAATGTACCAACCCAAGGGTGGGTTTTAAGGAGTGTAGCCACATCTAATTATTGATCCCATCACAGTATTTATTTGTGAAACAGGTCTGTTGTATTTACACTTTGCCTGGGATAATAAATAACGTGTGAATGAACTATGGCTGGGAGGTCTGATGTGGCTGAAAGCCTTTTAGAGTTGAAAGGGCACAGTATGTTGAAAAGTATGTTGAATTATCCCCAGTCTAATTCTATATATTCTAGCTATTGTGGAAATTCCAGGAAAAGTAGAAAGAATAATATTTAGTAGAGAAAATAATAGCAGCTGGGAATGGTTTAAGTCTGAGAAGTCAGCATAGAAAGAAGAAGTAAGCCAGCTCGCTTGCATAGTCCTCTGACTATTCCCAATATCCTGCAGGTACTTTTAATTTCAAACATAAGAGATCATTGCAGTCTAGCAATTGGACTGACACTAAAATGGCAAATCAGTTAATTTAGTTAAGGCACCAGCTTAGAAGCTGAAAGCTGAAAGATCATGAGTTCTAGTCCCCTCTTAGCCATGAAAGCCAGCTGGATGATCTTGGCCCAGTCACTTTCTCTCAGCCCAAGTCATTTCAGAGCACTGTTGTAGGGGAAATAGAAGAAGGAAAGAGTATTAGGTTTACCACCTACTGTATATAGAAAGATGTATTTCTTCTGATTGAGTGATTTTCTTTTAAACTTATATAAGTTGAAGAAAAGGTGGGATGTGAGCACTATATGGTCATTTCTGGTACTAATGCAAAAATACTGTTCGGCCTGTTCAGGGGTGGGATTCTACCGGTTCGCACCTATTCGCTACAACCAGTTGTTAACATTCTAAGCAGTTCAGAGAACTGGTTGTTAGAAGAAATTACTGGCCTAATCCTGTAAGGAAGGAAGGAAGGAAGGAAACATTTTGGTGTTGCTTACAGAAACTGCCTCTCCGTTAACCCTTATTACATTCTTGGCAGGACTAGACTTCCGGTCTCAGGAACATCTCTGGAGTTCTTTTCCCCTCCTTTGCTGGTACTTTGCTTATGTGGAGTGACCATTCAAAGTTACAATGACACTGAAAAAACTGACTTATGACCATTTTTCACATTTACAATTGTTGCAGCATCCCCACAGTCATGAGAGGCCAGGTGAGGAGATGAGTGCCTCGATGTGAGTGATATTGAGCTGGCCACACCCAGCCAATAACATGACCACCAAGCCATGTCCACCCAGTTGCATGATCACCAAGCCATGTCCACCCAGTTGCATGACCACCAAGCCATGCCCACCACCTAAGCCACGCCCACAGAATCGGTTGTTAAAATTTTTGAATCCCACCCCTGGGTCTGTAAATATGATACAATCTAAAAAGCTAAAAAGTGTGTTTTGGTGCCATATACTATTTCTTATTGAAAATGTTTAAAGATTTGGCGTGAAAGTTTCTGAGTTTGACTACATTATCTTCTTTACCCATATTATCATATCTTTAATCCATCTGGCTTTATACTGAGAGACTCATTTGTTAGCAAAATAACAGTGGCTGAGTTATTGGATAGACTTACAAAACAACAATAAAAATATAATAGAAAAACTAAAGGCATTGCTGTCCTGTGGTTGTTTTTGTCACTATGACAGATTCTATTTCTGTGGCAAGGGCCAGTGTAGAACATTCTATATAAAGAATACTTTGATGTGAAACAGCTGACAAGAAAGAGCTTTAACTTATTTAAATTAAGGGAAAATGAAGTCTAAACGAAAAATCCTATAGGCAAGGAGTAAAAACATGCACTGTCATTATTTATCATTCATGCCAGTCTCACAAATGCTGCGACCACCCAAAGGCCATTTAG
>NW_020769357.1:7628884-7639700 GCF_900518735.1 Pseudonaja textilis | reverse complement strand
AGATAGATAGATAGATAGATAGATAGATAGATAGATAGATAGATAGAAAGGAAAAGCTTATGTGTTTCAATCACTAACTACCACTGAGCCAACGGATTGTGAATCAAATTTCTCCTGCCTAGCCCGATCACATAGTTTCATTGTGAAGCATGGGTATCCAGCTAGTTAAACATAGATTTGAGATGGTTAAATTTATTTGAATGCTCACAATTTCAGAGCTGCCTATATTTTATATTAGGTAAGGTCTGCTTCACAGATTCACAGACCACATTCAATGGCTCATGTGAGTCTTTGAAACTGAACATGTCAACTACCTCCAGTGAGAAATTTTTACATACCTACTACTCCTTCCTCCTCCAATTTTCCCCACAACAATCTGGTGAAGCGAATTGGATTGATAGACAGTGAGTGGCCCAAAGCTGCCTGGCTGTTTTTCATGCCAAAGAACTAGTTTGCTGTTCCTAAATATCTAAGTCACTTAGTACTGTGATTATCAAATGCATTCCTGCATGTGTGAAAATATTGTATGAAACTTCAAAGACTTTAAAAAGGGTGAATAGAGGAAAATCTGTAAATATCTCTTCAAAGTAGTATGACATGCTATACATTCTACCCCCAAATGTGTGCTTTTTCATAAGTTGCTTGAACATGGGCAGTTCCCTCATGGGAGAACATATTTCAGTTTTTATCCAGCTGCCAAATATATTGTGTCATACTATGGATCACTGCCATGGGCATCTGTTGGGTGATACCTGTGATAACACTGATGGAGAAAAATGCAGCTCTCTTCCAGTACCTTTTCCATTTAATTGAACATGGGAAGGATTTATTTTGATTATCTCCAATTTGATGGTATTCAGGTGTGTTGGGAATGCTGTTCTCAAAATTACAAGCTGGAATGCTGCTGACTGGAAATTTTTGGAAATTTCACATCTAGAAAGCACAAGGTTTGGAAAGTGCAAGCCATTAATCTGAAGTTATAATGTATCTTTAATTGAGCATCTGTTTAGGCCTAAAATTCTTAATAAATCACCCAAATCTGATCTATAGCAAGTTCAATGGAGACAAAGGAAAATATTCCTTGAGATAATGTCTAATTAACCCATGGAATTAATCGCTATAAGAGGTAACAATGGCCAAGGGAATAGATAACTGTGATGCTTCTACTCTAACATGAAAATTCTTCACTCCCTTACTATCCTCAGCTTTATTATTATTTTTAGATGCTGCTTACAGTGTATCTTTTCTTTCTTTGGGTTGAGTAATGGACTGAAAATGATTGAGCTCCTCCAAAAGCTGATTGCCTGAGTAAGAATGCAATGAAATTCCAAGCAGGAAACCTGTACTGGCATACATGGGAGGCCAAAGAAAGCGCAGATGTAGAGGTTCCTACTGTTTGTTATTCTTTAATTTCTTTTTCAGTATTTTTTTGCTAAACAACAGCACTATCTATGAGTGCTGTTTGGTGGAAAATGAAAACACTTTAACATATTGGAACCTTTGTGTGAAATCCACAGCAGTTTTTAGGTAAGAAAAGACATACTTGCTGGATCAGATTGAAGGCCGTTGAGTAGCAACAGTGGTCAGACAGATGCCTTTGGTAATTCTACAAATAAAACAACTGCATTCTCCCCCTCCTGTCCTCCCCACTAATGCTCTTGAAAAGCTTCCTGTTTTTAGTACCAAAGATAGTCCATAGTCTGCATGGTTAGTGCTATTGAATGCTTAATCCTTCAGCAAAGTTTCTAAACTCCTCGCTCCCACCTTCCTGGTTAATGTTTAAATTGTTAGTTACCCCTTCCAAATGCAATGGCTTATCCTAGTTATCATTTCTGATGGAAGCAAATTCCACAATTTGATTCTGTGTTACTTTTGTCTTGAATTATAGGAATTGGAGAAAAAATTCCCTCTCGTCATTTTATTATTTACTTGTTTGTTGTGCATTTTTCACATTTCTGAACCATCCATCTCCCTCAAAGAGGATTCATCTAGCTCAGCTTATCTTTGATAGTGCCCTTCCGAGATTTGTCACTTTAATTTCTAAGGTAGTGCAAAAGAGGTATTGATGGTAGTACCGCCCCCACCCCCCCTTCCATGTTTGTCCATGCTAATATTACAGGCTTTGAGATATTATGTTCCATTAATGTAGAATTTTATTTATGAGTATCCCTAATAAGCACAGCTTTTGTATACAAATTGTGTGTGTGTATAATTTTTAATACACAAAGATACTACTTCTAAAACCTACATTTTCCTAATTAAATTTGAATTAATTTTTTTCCAGGATACAAATTTTAAAGTGCATTTAAATTTAGATAATAGCTTTTTAAAAATAAGATACACTCCCCTTTTTGGTGATTTTTAAAGCTATGCATTTCCCTTTTTAATGCAAACCTTCTAAATGTATAATCTTTTTCAGGTTCTTTATAAATAAATGCTGTAAATGATTCCTGTTGGCACAGATTCATTTCACTTTTGTTGCTCTTTTTCAGTATTGAGTATTTGATTCCTACATGGATGTTTTACTTATTTTGGTGAGAACTCAAGTCAAGTTATAGCTATGTCTCATACCGCTGGGTAGATTAAGTGGAGTGGTAGCAATAGGCCTAAAGTTATCCAGTGAATTTGATGGTTGGTTCAACTGCACCGCTATTGCCTGCAAATACTGGGCAGTAGATATAAGTGAGAGATGGGATCTATTTGGGCCAGCTATGTCAGTTCACTTTTAGAGAGAGCCTTTTCTATGCTAATATTTACTGGTCAAGGTCAGAAGCCAAAGAGAAGTGATTTGACAGGTGGGAAGCTTTCTTAATAAAATAAGCAGGTAAGCAGATCTATGGCCAAGGAGATGAAAAGAACCTTCTCTTCTCAGCTGCTTGGTGACTGTTTCTGTTGCTTCCATTTAGCACCTCCTTAGGGACACCAGCCATTTGCACTCTCAACTGCAGTGAAATTGCTTTCCCAAAGCAGGCAGCATAGGGAGGAATAAGTCACTGGCTCAATGTTTTTAAAATAACTCTGCTTTGAGTCAATTTCCATTTTGCCTTTTAATTAAAACCACACTTTTTCTAACAAGTGTATGGAGATGAGTTAGAATCTTGCAATAGAATAGAATAACCGAGTTGGAAGGGACCTTGGAGGTCTTCTAGTCCAACCCCCTGCCTAAGCAGGAAACCCTACACCACTTCAGACAAATGGTTATCCAACATCTTTTAAAAAACTTCCAGTGTTAGAGTATTCACAAGTTCTGGAGACAAGTTGTTCCACTGATTAATTGTTCCAACTGTCAAGAAATATCTCCTTAGTTCTAAGTTGCTTCTCTCCTTGATTAGTTTCTTGTCCTATCCTTAGATGCTTTAGAGAATAGCTTGGCTCCCTCTTCTGTGTGGCAGCTCCTGAGATATTGGAATACCGATATCATGTCTCCACTTGTCCTTCTTTTCATTAGACGAGACATACCCAGTTCCTGCAATCTCATCCCATCCTCAAACATAGGAAAGCAAATTTGTACACCCAATCTTCTCTTGGTCCAAATAAGTCCCCCAAGACCTATATGCCTTTGGCCCCATGAAACAAATAATGGAATTCTTTTATGGCATCAGTTAATTTGCATATACAACTATCCATGCTAAAAATACTCCATACAAATCTAAGGTGTTCAACTCAGGATTTAGTACAAAATTCACTTCAAGGTACAAGGTTCACTTCAAAGTCAACAAATGTTAATGTTAATGTTATACTTAGATAGACAGATGGATAGAATAACCCAAACCCAGAATATAAATGCAATCAGATCCTTACTCAGAGGAACTGCTGGAAACAACTTTGAAAGCTCTCCAAAGTAGAGTGTATCTTTCAGTTTCAATAATAAATACTTTTTCAGATTGTTATCCGCTTTATAATTTAAGTTTAAAATTTCCAAACTTTGAACTTCAAAGTTTAAAAATTCCAAACATTATAATCTTTTAGAATTAGGTTATTCTAGCTCGTTTAGGGTCTACTTTTCTAGTGTTAACAATATTTATTTTGCAATGCATTGATCAGAACTATATTCAAGTAAGGTCACAGCATAACATTGAATTAAGTACATTGTGGTAATAGGAGTTTTATTTTCAGTTCCTTTAATTTTGATTGACAATATGGAATTTGTCTTTATATAATATCCACATGTTGAATAATATTTTCATTGTTTTTACCATCTCTGAATATTTTTTCTAGTCAATTGCTATTCACTTAGATTCCATGAAGTTATAGTTGGGGGAGGGAGTGTTCTTCCCCAATATGCAACACTTTACATTTGATTCCACTATGCTGTGATATCTATTTCCCCAATCTACAGAGATGTCCATGAAAGCTTTTTTAATGACTCTAAATAACATGCATTGTCCATAAGCTCAGCCATCTCAACACTCCTAATTTTTCATTATTTTCAAGTATAGAGAAACCATCTGAGCTGCATTTTTTGATTCATTTGCTGCCTGTTGAGTGGATTCTAGCTATCTATTGTTCTCCAGAAATCCATTTTGATGAAAGGAACATTACAGTCCAATATTATGATTACATTTGTTAACAACATTGTTTAGACCAGTAGTATTTTCTTCTGAGACACTGAAGTATTAGAACAATTTGTTCAATTCTTTAAAAGGAAAAAAGTTTATTTTAAAAATATTTATAAAAATATTTTATAAATATTTGCCATCAATAAATCAATTTAATGTAGAATGCATTAAATGAATGAATTAATACATGAAAGCAATACTAAATTAAAAGTTCTTATATTGTTAGACTATTGGAGTGTCTTAACTTCTATCTATAACAAGAGTGTCAACTTATGTAGGAAAATTTCATAGAACTTATTTCCATTACATTCGTATAAAAAAGATTTGTCAAAAACAGTATTTGTTGGAGATGAAACAAGGATGTTTCTTTAAAACATATTTATTTCCACAATGTCTTGTATTTACCCCAAATTTGGGGAGAAATTTGTAAATTATATAAATGTGATTGTGCAACCAAAACTAAAATTTTCAGAGAATAATAATTTTTTAAAACTATATACTTAATGTTTGGTATTTGACAGCTGGATAACAGAGATGGATTCTTTATGCCTTTACTATGGCTAAAAGAGTGACATTGCATGCAGCAAGGTAAAAGTATGGCTCAATTTATTCAGTGGTTTGAATACTTAATTGTATTTGCCACTTATGAGTATATGATTAAATATGGTACTAGTGATATAGAATGCAATAGTTTAAGTATATAAAACTATAACTGTTTAGTATTGTGAAGACATATAATACTACTTTTCCCTTTGTTGCATTTTGTTCCCTTTTGTTAAAAAAATGTAATGTATTCTTTTCTGTTTGACAATGCATATATCTCCATCATCTTTGTTTTGTTCTTTTTCTTTCAATAAACAAAAAAGTTAATAATGAAAAGCAACATTAGGGTTTTCTTTATCAAATGGTTGTTTCTTAGACTGTATCACTAAATGTAATTGGGAAAAATGTGAATAATTAGAGTAAAACAGTCTTTATTACCAAATGTCAGATATAGTTCAGGAACATCCAACGTAGTTTCAGTCCAAAAGCCAAAAAACAAAACAAAACCTATGATGCTGAAGTACCTTCTTCATTGTATTTTCAGAGTTGCAATAGCAACAAGTTTTCCTAAAAATCTCTTTGGGCCCTGCTTGTATTCCCTTCCCTAGTTAAGATAATCCATATATTGTCCCTGCTGGTTTTATTCTACTTAAGGATTCCCTCAGGTCACATCTGATTAGCTCATTTTATATTAGATTGCTTTATTTTATTTATTTATTAGATTTAGATCTACACTTTTTCTCCATAGCCATAAGGAATCATACATGTTACTCCACTCTCAAATTTTCCTCACAACAATTCTATAAGATACATTGGGATAAAACAGTGAGTTCTTGTCTGACCCAAAATTACCGAGTGTGTTTCTCTGCTGAAGGTAGATTTGAAGCTGGGCCTGCACAATCAAAATCCCTTGGCTTTAGGAAGATTGCTGAGATCAAAGGCCCGTCTAGACTAGCATACTGATCCCATGCTGGCTAATCTGATGCCACTAAGGAGCCATAATTAGAATGTATATTGATCAATGAAAGGAAGAATACTCTCTTCAGCTTGCGATCCTATCTATTTACATTCAGATGTGTACAGAGAGTCCTCAGTTTAAGGTCAGAATTGAGACCACTTCCATTCCTAAGCAAAGTGTTTGTTAAGTGATTTGCACCCAATTTTTATGAACTTTTTTGCCATGCTTGTTAAGTGAATCACCACAGTTAAATGAATGACAGAGTTATTCAGTGAATTTGCTTCCCCTAATGACTTTGCTTATCAGAAGGCAGGTGGGAAGGCTGCAAATAGAGATCACATGACCTGGGAGGTGGGAACACTACACCTGAATTTTGATCATGTTACCATGCTGCAATGGTTATAAGTGCAAGGACAAGTTGTAAGTCACTTTTTTCAGTGTTGTAACTCTGACTGGTGGCTAAACGAATGGTTATAAATGGAGACATCATGACTAATAGTTATTGGTTGTTTCCATCCAGGAAGTTTTAAAGTCATTTCTTAACAAGTGCTTCTCCAAGTCCTTGATGGTGAGAAGCACTTCCCCATCATCCATGGAAAAAATGGTAACAGATAAATTCTCTCCCATACATAACCAACTTTAGATGTACAACTTCATTTATTTCAAATGGGATCAGATAGTTCTATTGCATTTGTAAGCTATTCTGCTCATTTGACTGAGTGAGGCATTACATTTTGTCTCGAAGTTTTGCCTTGATGACACTATTGACTATTTGTAGCAGAAAATGTTCAAAATGATCTCTGTTGACAATTACACATCCTTTCCAATACAAAAGGTATTTATTGCAGTCATAAATTGTTAGCTGTAGTAACAGAAACATGTTGCAAACTGTAAACTTTGTGACTGCAATAAAAGATTGATTGCAAGCTTTCAGCATAGAAAACAAGCATCCAATAACTTTCAAATAGCCAAAACATTCAAGATGCCAGTTCAAGAATGGTCTAAGAGTAATCAATTTTCAATCAAAATTTTGCCAGATAATCCAGAGTAACATGCATTAGATAAGGTCTCTGGCTTGTGAGAGGTGGGATATTGCCCCCGTCTCTAGCTAGACTAATTCCCAGAGTCATACTTCTTTCTTTCAAATAGATTTCTTTTCCTCCTCTTGATTTCTTTTGCTCTTCTTAATCTGTGATATGTTGCTGGACTGCAGACTTTTCCTAGCTCATACTCTGGATAATCTAATTCAATCTGTATTTGTGCCTTTTCATGTACAGTTTTTCCATCTAATACCTGTGGGTGAAAATCAAATTTTTCAGCTTCTAAATCTGAAGATTCAGACTAACCCCTAGAACTGTGATGGCAAACCTATGGCACACATGCCAGAGGTGACACACAGAGCTCTTCTGGTTTCCGGCACCAGCTGGTCTTTGTGGATGGTGGAGCGCTGGAAAACGGCCGAAAATCAGCCAAAAAACAGGCTGTTTTTCAGGCTGTTTGGGGGCCTTTTTCAGGCATTTTGCGGGCTGTTTTCAGATCATTTTTCAGGCCAAAAACAGCCTGGAAAACAGCCAAAAAGGAGGCATGGGCACACTGGCCAGTTGATCTTCAGTTTTCCGGTGCTCCAGCATTCACACATGCCTGGGTATGCACGCACGTTCTGGTTTGGATATTCAGTGCCGAAAAGGTTCACCATCATTGCCCTAGTATAAGGTTGAGATTTCTAGAAACAAAATACAGTAGAAGCTCTGGTCATGAATGCTTCTGACCATGTCCAAATCTGGTTCCGACCAAAAAATTCACATTTTTGAATCTGGTCATGAACACACACTGGAGTGGCGATCAAACATGGCTGTAACCAATTTCCCCTTCCATGCCATATATATTTGTAAGCGCATACTCAGTCAGTCTTGCTTCCGGTCCTGACCAAATCAGGTTGTGACTGAAGTTGTGGAATGAATTATGGTCGTGACTAGAGGTTATACTGTAAGTGTATTGCTATCAAAACTATGAAAAGATTGCAACTCATAATCCAATTAATTTTTTTATGCTTTGGGAGAAGCTGACTCAAATCGGAGGGGAAATGGAGAGATTTGGGACTCTTTCTTTTCCATGAATCTGGTTTAACCAAACCCCAGTAACTGTTTTTCTTCTTTTGCCATGTCCTTGTGACATTGCCTTTATCTTACCTCATCCCATAGCAAGTTAAAGTAATTATGAGCTCTTCAGTTTCTCTTTAGATTAGTTTCTGTTCAGTTTCTCTCTTTTAATTTAGGCCACAGATACAATCCGGCATGCTTCACCAAATGATGCAATCACTTTAGACTGGGGCCCCCTCTTCTCTGATTATTGGAAACTACCCTATTTTTGCTTAGACTGCCGGAGAAATGTTCATGGCTTCCCCGGAGGTCTCTGTTTTTCATAGTACATACTTTCAATAGAATTTGGCAGGTCTTATGTAGGCTTCTTATTAACAAAGGTTTGCCATTCTATTGAGCTTTTGAATGAGCTATAGTTCTGAGACAGAGAACCAGGCTTTCCTAGTGGTGTATAGGCATCACAGCCTTTCTGAGGACTTACACAAGAGCACCAGGATTATTATCTTAATTGATCAATGCTCTGGGATCATTGTTGTTGAGGTCCCATGGTGCTATGGAGGTCTTATGGTTGGTTGTGGAACATAGTATGGTTACTTATGTTGTCCTTTATGGGGCGTATGTCACCATTTTCCCACTCTAATTTGAGCAGCACTAGATATATTGGTGTTAATTGCTGTGTTTACTTATAGGCCAATAGCAACAACACTTAGACTTAGATATAGCTTCATTTAGCCCTCTCTAAGCAATTTCCAGAGTTATCATATTGTCCCCAACAACTTGGGTTTTACCAACCTTGGAAAGATGGAAGGCTGAGTTAACCTTGAGCCATTCAGGATCGAACTCCTGGTGTGAGCAGTGAGTTAATTTGCAGTAATGCATTTTAACCACTGCACCAATCACAATTTGTTATTCTTCAATCACAATTGCATGGTCTCCATGACTGTGCACTGACTACTTCTAGATTTAGAACTAGATTCCTTGTTTTTTACTAGGACATTTCCCTTGCAGAAGTGATCAAGGATGGATCTACTATTTTTTTAATCACTATCCTGCCCTCCATTTCTCCCTGTACTTCTTTTTCATGCCATTGACCTATCACAAATTGTCCTTGAACATGAAATTAGCACTTAGGTATAAAACTTTTATTTAGAAATATTTAGCTTAACATATATGTAGGAGGAGTTGTGAAAGAACTAAGTGAACTGTCCTGCTTCATCCCCCTATTAGCATTCCCCCCCCCCCCCCCCATACACACATAATAAAGACTATGAGTGTTACAGAGAAAGTGGAAAAGAAATGCTATCTGAAGCTCAAACGGTATTCATATGAGTTCTGCCATGGCAATATGATCGTGATTTTTCACTTTATGTTTCTGACAACTAAATATTAGTTTGCCTTTTTTGTTTCTTGGGGTTTTTCCCCCTTCCAAATTAGAAACTGCAGATGCATCTGTGTTGGGTTGTAAAAATAAGAGACTCAAAGGCACTGCCGACCTTAAAAGCTATTCTGTCCTTTTCTGCAGGCTGACATATCAATGTTATGTCACGCTGGCAGAATTACTGCCTGTATTCTCATTAGTTATAATGTGGTTCGTTCTTCCTGATTTTTATCAATGGTAGAAATTTCCAGATTTTATATATGTTTTCTTTTGTGAGGATTTCCAGTATTTATATGAAATGTATTGTGTACAGGTATATATTGCAATTATTTGATGATTTGATAGATTTGGTTTGACATATTCTCCAATGGATATTGCTAATCTTTAATGCAATGGAATATTTTCTAACTGTAAATGGTAGGTTTCTGACCCTTTCCCTAGGCCTCTTTTGTGTGTGTGTATAATTTCATATAATCTTCTCATTCATTACCTATATTTTAACCTTTTATCTTTGGCAAGCAAGTGGGATGGGTAATAGCAGTCACTAGATATCAAGAACTTTTCATATGTTCATTTAAGAACGTATTTTCTTCCTTTCAATATTTCTTAATGATATATGTTTTACTAAATTATAAAAAAGCCTAGAGAATTGTCATTGTGCTTTGTAAGTCTGAGAGTTCAGAATTTGAAGTTTTTAAAAAATGATACATTAAGCAATTCTGTTTGCCAATCAACAATGCTTATTGAGATCTTAATGTTATTACATTTATATCCCATCTTTCCTCTGAGAGTTAAAGACCGTATAGGGTGGAATTTCTGCATTGTATTCTTACAACAGCCTTACCAAGTAGAATGGATTGAGATATAGTAACTGATCCATAATTGGCCGCATACTCCACAGCTAATTTGAGGCTTGAAGTTCGATGTCCGTGATAACTGATTGTTGTGGTATGGCTAAGTAATCAAGATGAAAGGTTAGACATCTCAAGTTTCTTCCAAAAACACTCTGGATCTACATAATATAGCTCTAATTTCTGCCCCATTGAAATGGCTTGGTAATTAATCCAGCTGATCCCTATCTTTCCAGGAACCACTTTATCAGATATCCTTCCCCTAACACCAGTATAAAAAATAATATACCCACAATTTGTGAATAATAAATAAAAAAGGTAAAAAGGGCTAAACGTGAAATAAATATGTAACCTCTTCCCTCAAGAACTGAAATGTGTAGCTAAATGAATAGAATATATATATATATATATATATATATATATATATA
>NW_020769357.1:7606181-7628784 GCF_900518735.1 Pseudonaja textilis | reverse complement strand
CAACGTTTCGATGAAGTCTCATTCATCATCTTCAGGCTTCTGTCTTCAGCTCTGTGCTTCTCAGAGTGATGTGAGATTGCAGCTGCTTCTTCCTTTTAACTGCTAGTGGGGGTGTGACTTGATTGGGTGGGGGCTTGGCTGTGTTCTGATTGGGTGGGGGTGTGTTCTCATTGGTAGGGGGTTTGGCTGTGTTCTGATTGGTTGGGGGGTTGGCCGTGTTCTGATTGGCTGGAGGCGTGTTCTGTTCAGGTGGGGGCTTGGTTGTGCTCAGGTTAGTCTTAGTTGCTGGGGGATTTGAGTTGGTGAGCTGTGATCTTGCTGTTTGGCTTCGAGTTCGTGGTCGTGCTGCATCTTCATAGTGGGTGTCGGTTTGCTTCATGTATGGCTCGGAGGGGTTTGAAGTGGGTAGTGATGCAGCTGCAGTGCGGCTTCTGGTCCGTGGTCGTGTCTCATCTTCTGAATGGGTGTGAGTCTGTTTTCTACATGGAAGTGTGGTGGTGGCATCTTGTGTGGCTCTCATGGGTGTGGGTCTGGTGTCATTCTTCATGTACTTGTCTGTTCATGAGGGCGGGTTTCCAAATGGCTGGAAGGCGGGAGGTGTCATCTCGTTTGTTCATGCTGTGTGGGCGTTTTTCTATCTCTATGGCTTCTCTGATTATTCTGCTGTTGAAGTGTTCGGTTTTGGCGATGGTTCTGGTATTTTTAAAGTCAATCTCATGTCCTGTGGTTTTGAGGTGTTGGACCAGGGAAGAGGTCGTTTCTTCTTTTTTGATTGAGTTCTTATGTTCTTCAATGCGTGCACTTATTCTTCTGTTAGTTTGTCCAATGTATGTGGTGGGGCAGGCAGTGCAGGGGATTTCATATACTCCTTGGTTTTCTAATTCGATTTTGTCTTTGGGGTTTCTTAGGATGGTGGATATTTTTCTGTTTGTGCAGAATGCTGTTTTAATGTTGTGTTTTTGGAGGATCTTGCTGATTTTGTCTGTAGTGCCTTTTATATATGGGAGGAGGGCTTTGCCGTTTTCTTGTTCTCTGTCTTGGATTTTGGTTGGGGTTTCTTTTTGGATTAGGTGGGTAATCTTCTTTCTTTGGAATCCATTGGCTGTTAGTACATTGGTGAGAGTGTGTAGTTCGGTTTTTTGGTGTTGTTCATCGGCTAAGCATTTTGTTCTGGAGATGAGTGTCTCAGCTACGGAATTGATCTGTGCTGGGTGGTGGTGTGAGAGTGCATGTAGATAGCGGTTTGTATGTGTTTTCTTCTGGTAGATGGTGTGTCCTAGGGAGCCATTGGATCTTTTGTATACCAAGACATCTAGGAAGGGAAGTTGATTGTTGGCTTCTGTTTCCATGGTGAATTGTATTTTGGGGTGTAGGCTGTTGAGGTGTGTGAGGAAGTTGTTCAGTTTTTCTTTCCCATGTGGCCAGATTATGAAGGTATCATCTACCTATCTGAGCCAGAGTTTGGGTTTGTGGTCGTATTTTTCTAGAGCTTGTGTTTCAAAGTGTTCCATGTAGAGGTTTGCGATGACAGGTGAGAGGGGTGATCCCATGGGTGCTCCTTCTATTTGTTTGTATTTTTGTCCATTTTAGGTGAACCCGAACAACCAAAAACCCGAACAACCAAAGATCCATATATATATATGAATGGGGATCTTTGGTTATTCGGGCTTTCTCCCATGTAAGATTGGAAGTATCTAGGCAACGTTTCGAGAAGTCTCATTCATCATCTTCAGGCTTGTGTCTTCGGCTCTGTGCTTCTCAGAGTGATGTGAGCTTGCAGCTGCTTCTTCCTTTTAACTGCTAGTGGGGTGTGACTTGATTGGGTGGGGGCTTGGCTGTGTTCTGATTGGGTGGGGGGTGTTCTCATTGGTAGGGGGTTTGGCTGTGTTCTGATTGGTTGGGGGGTTGGCCGTGTTCTGATTGACTGGAGGCGTGTTCTGTTCAGGTGGGGGCTTGGTTGTGCTCAGGTTAGTCTTAGTTGCTGGGGGATTTGAGTTGGTGAGCTGTGATCTTGCTGTTTGGCTTCGAGTTCGTGGTCGTGCCGCATGTTCATGGTGGGTGTCGGTTTGCTTCATGTATGGCTCGGAGGGGTTTGAAGTGCCCGGCCACATACATTGGACAAACCAATAGAAGAATAAGTACCCGCCTGGATGAACACAAAAATGCAGTCAAAAAGCTGGAACACACTTCCTCACTAATCCAACACATGGAAGCCACAGGTCATAGCATCAACTTCAACTTCAAACCCTAGCCACTATAGAAAACCCCAGCCACAGAATCATCAGAGAAGCCATAGAGATTGAAAAAAGACCAGAAAGCATGAATAGAAGAGATGATTCCACCAGACTGTCAATCATTTGGAAGCCTGCACTCACAAACAAAAAATTCTCCACACCACAAGCCAGGCAAACACCTGGGCACAGACAGATCCCCCCTGATACCTCCAGCTCAAACACACCCCAACCAGGCACCCAGATGAAACCTAGCTCCCTAACTAATGATAGCCGTCCATTTAACCGGAGCCAAGCTGCACTAAAGGCCTCCAATAAAGTAACACAATGTTGCCAGCCAATCAAGATACAAAAAGATCCAAAAAACAGACAGAAGATATTAGAAACACCAATCAAGCCGAACACAGCAAACTCCAAGACCAATAAACACAGACCAAGACTCCCAACCAATCAGGGTGAAGAAAAAACCATTCTGGCACAGCAATAGGCTGCCCCAAATTTAAATCTGAAACCACTGTAAAAGTCTGACTCACAGATGAACACTATACAGAAGCCTGATGATGGCAGATGAGATTCTGCCATAACGTTGCTACAACTTTAAAAGCATAACTACAATGACGTGGGAAAATACCCAAACAAAGCTGAATGCCATACATGTAAGTACCCACGAAAACTTAAGAATACACACACACACACACACACACACACACACACACACATATAAATGTATATACACACACACTCACATATATGTAGCATGAACAGTACAGGGTGGGAGAGAAAACTGTGCCTCTTCTTATACTTTTGCAGTTTCAGAAAATTTCAGATAAAATAAGCAGGCAAGATGCATCTGCTCAGAATAAAGTGATGTGGGATAAGAAAACAAAGCAAGACATCCCTCATCTTTCCATTCATCTCTCAAAATGTCTCTTTTTGAACACTGACAGGTGCAAGGATAATAAGCTTCCAATCTGTCAACACCACTGATATACCTATAATTACTGTCTGATGTGTTAGAATTAGAATGAGGGCAAAATGACTGCTGCAGAGAGGGTTGTCCTTGACTGGCTTGCAAAGGGTAATGAAGAGCACTAGAGACTTCAATGGAAGTGAGGACTTCTATGGATTCCACATCTTTGACCTCCATTAAGAGAAAGGGCAGAATTAATCTCTCAACACTTAGCCAAGTGGACTGTCATCCTGCCTCTGGAGGTGACAGGCACATTTTGAAGGTTATCTTGATATTCCAGCTTGTTAGAACATTGTGAGTATTAACCAAAGCCTGAAACATGACCAAGCATGACCTCTTAAAAGAGGCTCAGAAATAATAATCATGATGATGATGATGATATCATCATCATCATCATCATCTAAAAAGAGATGCAGATAGAATACACTGGAAACCTTTTATCATACAAAAATTAAATAGATGACATTTTAGCAAAATGTGGGCTATATTAGGGTTTCTTCCTGAATAATTCTAGGCACCATTTGAAAATATGAAACTGGATAAACTTTATTTAGCAATAAAGAGGAAATACATCTATCGTAATCATAACTCACCATTTTCCGGTAACCTAATTGGAAAGATATTTAGGACAAACTAGGAGAACATGAAACTCATTGCTCCAAAAATGGGATGAAGGCTATCAGGTTGGATAGTTTTAAGGGAGATGAAACAATAGAAGAGAAGTTTATTAATGGTGACTAGTTATAGAAACTACATACTATCACCAGATTTTAGAAGCTGCATCTTGTTGAATACCGGCTGTTGGGAGCAACAATAAGAGGGAGCTGTGGCCTCATTTTCTGGTTCTGAACTTTCCTAAGGTATCTGATTGGCAAGCGTGATGACAAATGGGCCTTTCATTTGATTAAGGAATTAATATTCCAGCATGGAAGTTAATTATACTTGAGAATTTGACTTTTCTCACCTTTTTTTTGGGGGGGGGGATCTTTTCTGCTCTAAATAAATGTTTAGTTGCTTTTTGCAAATAGTCAAACTTTAACTAAGCTCTGAGCTCAAATGCTTCTATAGCTTGATGATCATTAAGTCACTGTCATTTTAACTCCTATAGATTTGTAAAATATTAATTCTCCTGCATGAGCTTTTTGGAGGGAAAAGTTAGACCAAAATGTAATAATACATACAGAAATATGAGATTGGCTACTTTATGGAAAACTGTCAAGATTTGCCTTTCCCCTTCATTTCCTTTGGGAGGAAAAAAAATCAGGGGTTATTTTTACATTAGGTGTTTGACAAGCTTACCACATGGGTATTATAACTACAGTCTTTGCTGATGGCACTGGTCCCCAAAGTATGTCTTGGCTATGAAAGTCAGTTGGTTAAGTAAGAAAAGTGGACAAGCAAAGGTATTTTTCTGTTCCATAATGTAACTGAGTATAAGGAAGAACATGCAACAGAACATAAAAGCAAGATTAAAGGTTGTTCCTTAGAAATCTAATGCCTGAAATTTGGCAATGAAATTTCTTAGACAGCAACAGAAGCAATAAATCTCCCGTTTAACCATAATCAAATAAATCAATTTTGTATTTTTCTTCTTCTTTCTGCCAACAATCTTTAAATCCCACCAATAAATTTCCAACATTTGCTTTCTCATATTCTCTCAGAATTCTTGTATCTTTATCAGAGTCTTTTTATAGTTCCAGTGAAGTAGTTCCACTAAATTCTTTATACTCCATTTTAATAAAATAATTCACACCACTCTTATTATTTGGACTTTTTAAAGTTTTTAAGTTATGATCCAGTTCCAATTATAAATTCAATATTTCCATCTCATTTTAAAAAATGTAGTTTTTAAATGCACTTTAAAAGAGCATTTTGGTTCCATTATAGATCTAAATAGCTCAAGAATTACTTGGCTCCAAAGCATCAAGTAATTCCTTTAAAGTAGCCATCTAGTGCCCTCTAGTATCCAAACTTCAAGATCTTATTATCAGTTCATAATGTCAGCAAAGAAATTCTTTCCACAAGAGAGGATCCTTTTAATTAACTTCAAAGTCTTACTTTAATTTGAATTCATCTAAACCCTTAATCCATTTTAAAAAAATCTAAAATCAATACTTTACTTACCCTTTTGCTTCATATTGCAACAAAGAAAACGCTTACAAAACTGTAGGCATATACATTTATTTCTAAATTTATTGAAGAGAAACTCATACAGCCAACAGCTAAACTTATGATTTTGAAACTTTTCAATCTTTTATCAATCTTAAAAATAAATAAATAAATAAATTCCAAAGTGATTCAAAAGTTTGTATTTATTTAAAACAATTACATAGCTACTCATTTTATACCAAACTCTGAACTTCCAATCAAGAATTAAAACAATAATAAAATAAGATAAAATATTTAAATAGTTCATCTTATACCAGTCTCTGAAAAGAAATACAAGATTTTACTGAACTTTTAATTCTCAAAAAAGGAGATATTAATAGCTCAGAGCATGCTGGAATCCCATGATTCCCAGCTAATTGCAAATGATTACAAAAACATCTATTTAGAATATAATTCTTTATTGGCCAAGTGTGATTGGACACACACAAGGAATTTGTCTCCAGTACATAATCTGCATATTCCAAATCTATTCTGCTATGTACTCACCAAAAGCAGCTTTCCAGAATTTCAAGATCTTTCTTTTACCTAGACAGAGTTTTTGGTAGCCTGGATCCAAAATCCTGCTGCTTTTTGGCAGTAAAGTTTTCTGCAGTCCATGGAAGGTCAATTCGTCTTTCCCTACTGGAAGCCAATCTTTTATACATTTTAAAAAACAGGAAAAAAATCAAGGACATTATAAAGTGTCATAATCAGTGGGTAATCAGATTTTAATTGTAGTGAAAATTTGGAAGCTAATTTGAGGCTTCTTAGATTAAAACTTCCAAGAATTTACAAATTAAGCCAAAATAAATTTAGTCAATACTAAGTGATATATTATCCATTTATCACTGAACCTGAGAAATGTCTCCAGTCTGCTCACTAAGACTACATATACTAGATTTTTTGAGAAAAATGTCTGATTAGATATGTCAAATTGTTCTCTACTTTTTGATCCTATTAGTTGAGGAGAATACCTAATATTCTAATATTAGACATTAATTAATAACTAATATTCCAGAGGCAAAGTAGACAACTTGATTATATCATATATCACCCTTCCATAATGATATGAATAGTTTTCTTTTTTTTTTTTTTTTGGCTGCAAGCCTAGAAATGTCAGATTGTTTTGTTTTCATCTCTACAGAAGGCAAACACTAGGGAATCCTCCACAACCTTGTTTCCTCCCTTACATCTAAATTACTAATAGCACTTAGACTTATTTACCACTTCACAATGCTTTATAGCTCTCTCTAAGCGGCTTACAGAGTCAACGTATTACCTCCAATAATCTGGGTCCTCAATTTACCCACCTTGGAAGGATGAATTAGCCTTGAGCTGGTGAAAATTGAACTGCTGGCAGTCGGCAGAATTAGCCTGCAATAATGCATTCTAACCAGTGTTGGGATTCAAATTTTTTTACAACCGGTTCTGTGGGCATGGCTTGGTGGGTCTGGCAGGGGAGGGATACTGTAAAATCTCCAGTCAGAAGTGGTATTTTTCTCTGAACTACTCAAAATTTCCACTATTAGTTCTCCAGAACTGGTCAGAACCTGCTGAATATCACCTTTGATTCTAATAGCTGTGTCACTACAACTCTGAGTTGGAGAGGAGAAACTCTGTGTACTGACCTGATTTCCTGATAAAGAAACAGTTATTTCTTTTCTAAGTTTTTCTTTTCCAATTACTTAGTACTTCTAAGTATCTTTAGAACTCTGTGTCTTATTTCAAGGCCAGCAGTCTATGCCTTTCTTTTGACAGCTTCTGTCTTTTATTTTAAAGTTTGATTGTAGCCCCTCTTGTCTTCAACTCAGCAAATCTTCTGTCTCCAGCCTTCTCAACAACACACCAACCTTCTGTCTCCAACCTTGTAAAATGGTATTGAATCCAGGATCCTAATCCCAGGGTTGGCAATTCACATCACAGTAGAATTAACAAAAAGAGACTGGGGAAGAAATTTGGAATCACTTAGCAGCTTCTGTTCAGGAGAGAAAGAGCAAGACTTCAATTAAGTTATTTGTAAATCGTTAATTTAAACATCTCTCTCAGATGCTTTAAACATCTCCTTCCCAGGGCTTATAAATGAGGGTGTAGTGAGAACAGTATTGTTTGGTGAAGGGGGAGGATGAAGAAGTAATGGTAAGAGTGCTTAGCTAACAGAGTTCAGATTTAAAACATAAATGAATCAGGACAAGCTTTATATATCAGTGTGGAGGAAGAGACTTTAAATAATGTGAAAGAAAAAGGCAGGAGAAGGCTTAGGTTTTGTTCTTAGTCATATTATGTTAACATCTTTCTGCTTGCTGTGATACAAAGATATTTTTTTGGTGTGAGTTATAGTGCCTCAAACAGAGGCAATCTTGCCTTATAGCAGGACAAAGTGACTTGGTTAAGGTGGCCTCTGAAAAGTTGCAGACATGTTAATTTCAAATGATAGTTATATGACATAGATTTCTATATTTGAATTTTACTTGAAGCATAAATATGTTTCTGCCATCGCCTGGGCAAATACTTTTTTGAAAGGTGTTTATTATAATTGAACCTGCAAGATTATGCATATCTTTGTGGAAATGCATTCTACAAGTGTTCTGAGTACATAGGAATATTATTCCAAGAACATCCAAGGCAGTGACTCCTAATGAAATTAATGTGCTGAGCATTTGGCTAATAAAGGAAATAAGGCCAAGGAAAAAATTAAAACTTTTTTAATGTGAGAACCCCTCCCCAGCAATTGTATCATCATGGACATTAACTTTCTCTTAAGATATTCCTCCATATTGACTGAGTAGAAATTTCAAGCCACCTTGGCAGAGGCAAGGTGGAGAGAAAATAAGCTAGGATCATTAGTAGTCCAGTGTGTTTAAAGTTATTACACTGTATTAGAGATCAATTTTGGAGAACAAAAGAATAGAGTGTGAGCTGTCAACATGAAAGATCAATACAACTCATAAAGTACAGAATGAAGCAAGCACTGCGCAGTCAATTTGACATGGACAATATAAATTTTTGTGGAGTTAATAATCTGGTTCAAGTCCAATCATGTGGAACCTATGTCACCTGCCAGCTATGGTCCTGGTTGGGTATCACTGATAAACAGTGGAACGCAGAGCAATTCCCCTCCTGATTTAAGGTCCTCTCAGATTTAAGGTATCTTATCATCATGAGCAAAAGCAAAAGCCAGGTGTAATTGTAGTTTAAAAATCAAGACAGATTGTGGAAGCAAAATATATATATATTTTCATTTATGGCCTCATCACTGTAGTATTCTTCCCTTGAAATGAAATAAAATTCCTTCTTAGATTAAAACTTCCAAGAATTTACAAATTAAGCCAAAATAAATTTAGTCAGTACTAAGTGATATATTATCCATTTATCACTGAACCTGAGAAATGTCTCCAGTCTGATTTCCAGATTTCCAGCATTTCCTGAATACTTCCAGGGATATTATTTTGGAGATGGGATATAAAAACTTTTGTCCAATGGCCATCTTTTCTAAAAACAAATTTTTTGATGTTCATGATGCATTGGGCACAGGGGGTGAGGGTGGTCAAGCTATTTTCTGAAGCTCCTTTAGGCCAAACAAGGAATAATGGATGGAAACTGAACAAGGAGAGATTTAACCTGGAAACAAGGAGAAACTTTCTGACAGTGAGAACAATCAACTGCCCTCCGAAGTTGTGGGAGCGCCATCACTTAAGACTTTCAAGAAGAAATTGGTCTGCCATCTGTTAGAAATGGTGTAGGGTCTCCCACTTGGGCGGGGGGTTGGACTAGATGACCTACAAGGTCCCTTCCAACTCTGATTATCTGTATCTGTATTTAAACAAACCATCAGTCAGCAATTTCCTTCCCATAAATTATTCCTTTTAGTATTTTTCATAAGGTGCTATAAAGATCTTCTAGGACCTGGGCTGGGGTAGTTGGTGTGCTCTATGATGAATGTTAGAAGAATCTTTTGCAGTCTACTTAGATTTGCTGTCTTGTTCTTTCTTTCTTTCTTTTCCTCCCTCCCTCCCTCCCTCCTCCCTCCCCTCTTTCTCTCCCTCTTTCCTTTGTTCTAAATGGTGCTGGTTGTTCCCTATGGTTTCTATTATATTGTTTTAGTACTGTCTGCTGTATTGTGAGCCAGCCAGAGCCATTTGGAGTCAGGCAACATCAAAATAAATAAATAAGTCTAAATTAAATAGAGATGTCTCTTTTAAATTTATTTCCAAATCAGATGTTGATTTATATACATAGTTTAATCATATCCTTAGCAAATTAGTGCTAAAAATCCTGTGCAAATCCCAACATCTGCTTCCCATAATTAATCTTTTCTGTTATCATCAGGCATGGAGGTGCCAGTATAAGAAAAGGTATAGAATCTGTGTGGCCTGTGCAAGGATAATTTGTAGCCCAGCTTACAATATTGGCTGTATGTCTGCATGTAATGAGTGGTTGTGTTTAAAACTGTAACATGCTGTAATTTAATAGAAACTCAGAATACATTATTGGGTTTGAATTAAGCTTCCTGAGGAGGTTCTGTGTTTTGTATTTACATACTTAAAACACAAGTTTTGTAGCCTTATAATTGATAAAGTATGGGGATGGTAGTCTTATGAAATTTCCGAAATAGAGAAAGGTCTACTTTGCTTCCTCATTTTTCCTTTCTTTTCAAAGCATCATCCTCACTTTTTTTCAGAATGTAGAAGATAACTGGAAGCTTGCTCTTTTTGGAAAACTCAATGTTGCTTTGTTCAGTCAAAGAAGCTGTACCTTCTCTGATATCTTGGATCCAGCCAGCAAAGAATTTTTTTAGTGAATTTTTTCCCTAAATTTATCTTCCAAAGCATCCTTGGTAGAAGAATAAAGGAATGGCTTGCTTTCACCAGTTGTGCATTAAAAGAAATGAGATTATACGGGAGAGACTTTGTGAGGAAACAAAGGCTGAATCTCATCTATTTAGACCTCTCAGCATGCAATCAATGTACTTTATGCTTCAAAAGCTACTATTGTGCCATATAATAAACTATTGTTTTTTATTGTAGACTGAAAGAAATATGGTTCCTTGGAGCAATTAAGAATAAATGTATGAAGAAAAAAAAATAACAAAATTACTCTTGTTGGGTAAAATCAGTGTAGCATCTATGCTAAAACTTATTTATTTCTGAAGCATTGCAATGCATTGCTTTTTTTGATATAATTACTATTTGCAATGACTTATATATTCATTAATCAATCAGGTGTAATGAATACAAACACATACCAATGCAAAATATTGTTTTTTTCCCCAAGTTTTTTTTTTAATTTCAATCTGCACATACACAAGAATATATTAATAGTGTAGCATCAATATAACATACATTTTAGTATAGGCAAACTTAATAATACCAATCATATCTCTTAATACACATATTCACATTAAATCAAAATCCTCCATTGCTTATTTTCAACATTTCAATACTCTCTCCTAATGCCAACCACCATATCAGTTAGATATACCTAGTAATTTCATTATTCAATTTCCTTCTCAATTTTTTTTAAATAAAAAAATTCTCATTTGGCAAGCAGTATGGTTCCAGGTTTCACATCTCAATACAAACATGACCATATTTACCCATTCTTTTTGTTTGTTCAATTTCATATCACATTAACCTTATTAGTATTAAATATTAAATTTATTTTATCCAATTCCAATTCATATTATAACATTTCATTTTTCTTAGGATATTTTCATATTTATTTTACAATGTTATTTGAAATTCTCATCTCATTTCTATGTTCATTTCCCATATTATCTTTTTCTGTCATATTTGCAATTTTATCAATCCTTATTTTATTAATTCAAAATTGTCCCCTCTGATTAGTAATTTGAGCCAGCCACCTTCAATCTACCTTAATATCATCTCCCTATTTACTATATAAAACACACAAACACACACACACACACACATACACATACATATATGTCAGATTCCGCATTACATTTTCTCAATCACCTTATAAATCATCGATACATTACAAAAATATTAGTCTAATCAATTAATTATAGCAACTGATATTAATCTTTCCATAATGGTTCTCATTTCATCATCTTCTCCCCTTTTCTTATTCATCACTAATCATCAATTAATATATGATATTTTTATTATAAATTCCCAATTCCATATTTATTTCGTTAAATTCCATGTCTAGTGTAGCAATAATTCTTTAATAACAGGAAAGAGAGAGATAGAGAAAAAGAAACTAAACAGAAAAAAAATCACATCAGTTACATACTTATCTATTTTCGGTACTTATTCATATATATCACAACATATTACCTTGCGGAATCTCCTTCTTATCCTCTTTTTTTTTTTCACCCATTGTCTCTTGCTCTTTTAACAAGATAATTTCTTTTCATCCTTGTTTGCTTCCTGTTTCTCTTTTTTTTCTGGTCCTTTCTTTTAATTCCCCTTTTCCCCATTCTTATTTCTCTCCATTTCTCATTCCAATTATTAACTTTTTCTCCCTCCCTCTTTAGATTTTTCTTTTGAAATTCCCTTTTCAGCTTTACCCCTCTCCTTTTTCCATTTTCCAAACCATTTTCCCTTTTATTATCACATCAGACCACATCAGACATTTTTAGTTTTAATTCCTTTCCCCCCACTTAAATAATTGTTGACCCCCCCCCTTTGTTCTTCAAAGCTGGCTTCTTCTTTGTTAAACTCCTACCCCTCTGGTTTACTTCGTTCTTCTACAAGCTGGGTCGCCATTTCTAATCTCTGTAATAGGTAATTACACATTTCAAATTTAATTTTCATCATTTCCTTATATCTTGCAAATCGAATCTTATTTCAACAAATAATTCCTCCATTATATCTTCTCCATTTTCCTTTTCTTTCCTCTTCCTTAATAGATGTATTCTGTCCCAGATCTTCAAGTAGACCCTTTCCCAACTGTTTCCCACAATCACGGGGTAGTTCTATGTCAATATTTTCAAATATCTTCCCCTTTGTAGTATTCTAATGTCACTTTCCAGGGTTTTTATTTTTTATAATGGAGCTTCTTTTACTTTCTTTTAAGTTCCAAAGTCCAATTTTTTAGAAAGACCAAGCACTTTTTTAAAGAGGTCACCAAAGTTTTTCCTGTATTATCAGGTGGCGCTCTTGAGCCTTTTCCACAATCCAAATATAGTATTTTTTATTAAATCCACTAATTTCAATCATTAGCTATTAATTCTTTTCATTTCAACATACTCAATTTCAGCATTTAGTTATGCCCTTTAAATGTCAATAATCCAATAGTTGTCCAGTTTTATTTCTAAACCTTTGTTCAAATATTTTCCTTTAAATTTTCTCCTCCAAATTAATCCAATACCATAATTCAAGCCAATTTTATAAAATCCAATTTCCTTCTCACTTTCTCTGATTGCAGCTTCCACATACTTTCCTCCAATATAGTCCTTTATTTTTTAATACTGGGGTACCTCAAAATCCATGCATTTTGCCTGGTTCACTACTTCTCTACTCCAGAATGCGCTGTTCTTCATCTTTGTGGTGGCCATTTTAGGACCACCACTACAGTTTGCCTTTGGAAGGGGTTTTTCCTGTCAGGGAGGGGAGTTGTGACTCCCCTCAACCCTCCAGGTGATTCCCCTTCTCTTCATCACCCCTCCAGGGTGGTTCTGGTCCTGATTGGGACCCTCCAGCAAGTTAGTTCAAAGCTAAACCACTCATGATCGTGGATTCTGCTCTGACTCTGACAACGAGCAAACCAGAAGTCAATCAATGCAAAAGGTTGTTAAGTGTGAGAGAAATAAGAAGAATTTGAAGAATCATGCTATATTTCCATGCATCTTTCTTTCATTTTTTCCCCCCAGGTTGATACCTGCAGGCAAACTTGCAGAGGATTCACAATTAAGTGAATCTTTAAGTCTGCTTTGAAAAATAGCCTTTTATCATTTTCCATGTAGACCCTCACATACATATACACAGAGATCTCATGTTGATTCCTTTCTCCAGCTTTAAGATTGCAAATTTCGCAAAACAGGACATACTGTTTTAAACTTGAGCCTATTGGTTCAAGCTATTACAGTAGTTGAGTGGAATATTAAAACCATTAGTGCACAGAACCAAACTCACCCCAAAATCTGTCAGGAAAAGTAATTAGACGAAACAGATAATTGAGAGAGAAACAGTGTGAAAAGAATGGCCTGGAGAGTTATGTTGTATTCTGCAAGAATGAATCAGACATTATAAAATGAAGATAAAATGCTATCATAGATGGGTTCCTAATCTACCATTCCATTTACAATGCTTATCTGAATTTCCACTTGGTCTTTAATTGCCAAACCATTTTTCTCTGTTCACAAGGTTCAGCCCTTAGCATTTTTCCTGTGACAGAACAAGAATTTGCAAGTTGCTAATATTGGTTGTAGAAGTAGATCTTTGTACTGATCTTTCTTCTTATAGTTCTGTTATTTATGAACTGCCACGACTGAATTAAGGAAACAGTATATAGAATCTTTTTTCCCTATTATTTCTATCAGAGAATGTTTTAGATAGCCACTGATTGCTATTAAGGATGGTAAAGCGAGAGAAAAACAGAACAACATAATGGAAAGGACCTTGGAGGTCTAGTCCAACTCCCTTCTCAAACAAGAAACTCTATACCATCTCAGACAAATGGTTGTCCAACATCTTTGTAAAAATCTTTCGTGCTGGAGCACCCACAACTTCTGGAGGGAAATCATTTCATTGCTTAATTGTTCTAATAATTCGAACAATTAGAATGAGAGATCATTCTCCCCTCCCCTCCAAAGAGCCACATAAATGTCCTGACTCTAGTAGCATACATCTTGGGCCATGCCTTTGGGCAGCTAATTAAAAGATTTGAAATTTTAGCTCTTTATGTAATATAAAAAAATGAGTGAATATAATGGTGATTGGAAGAAAGAGATGACTGGATTATCTGGTATGCATCTGATTAATGTTCCATAAATAAATCTGTATGTGCCTTTAACCTGTTAATATTTTGCACCCAGCCAAATATATTACCTGACTAAAACCAATGTATACAGTAGGGCATGAGAACACTTTATTTTCCTGAATTTAGAAACATTATCATAATTTTGACACCATTGTTCACACCTAATCAAAAAGTTGTAGGAGAGGAACATGTACTTTGAACATGCCTTTGAAGGAGGGGATACTTAAGGCATTTGAGATTTAAGTCACTATATAGCTATTATGATAACAAGTTGGCTCAAATCCCCAAAGAACTATTATGGTGATAAATGAAAAGCAAAGTAAATATGTAAACCAAGTTTTCTGCATATTATTTGGACATAGGTGAAACTTCAGTTCAACCTTTATTTACTTAAAATTAATGATCTATTATATTAATATTGGTGAGCCAGCTTTGTATTATTGTTAAAATGTTGGTTAGCGCCAGGGAACCACGTTAAAATCCTCATTATGATTCTCTAGTGATTAAGCTCCTGGACAAGGAGTGAGAAGATCTAGGGCCTAATTTATTTCTAATTATGGAAACTTAATGGTGATCTTCATTAGTCTCAGCCTCACAGGACAGTCATGAAGGAAAATGACAAATACAATACTAAACCTGTGGAATGATTAGGAGCCTGTCATTATGTCTCAGTTTCTTTACATGGATCCCAGTATTAGGAGAAGAGGCAGAACTATCTGTGGTTCTTGTAAGAGATGACCAGGCTGAACCTGAGGGAGGAGTCAAACATGTCATCAGTCATGAGTCCCTTTGTGCCCACAAGAGATCTAAGTTCAGCCTACCTTCTTGAATACCTTCTACTCTTATCTACCACCAATTCCCTTTGGCCGTTAGTAATTCAGCTTCTTGTAGAGAGCTCATGTTTACAATAAATCTTTATGCTTTTTTGAACTGCCTGGATTTTCTGATCTCCCTTGGTGCTTGACATTCCTTGGGCTCATAGGAAGAAAGAAGGATAGAAAAATAATAAATAAATATTAAAATTATATTTAAACCCAGAGAGAAGTGGCATAAGATTTCTAAAAATGAGGGGTGCAGTCAGTAATAAACTACAAATTAAAATACATAGTGCAGATATTCTTACTAATAATAACAATGTATTGGCTTTAAAGATAATGAAAGGAACACAGGATGATATCAATCATAAGCATGGGAACAAGTGAAAAGCATTCTAGATTTAGATCCAAAGTTAGATCCAAAGATTCAACTTGAGTTTCTTTTATGTAGAGATTAATTCTCTTTTGCAGTAAAGGGTATATATAGTGTGTAATGTCTGTGAACCTTCTGTCACAAAACCAGATCCTACAAAAAGGAGTCAATGTAGTTAAGCGAAGCCAGATTCAGATGATTTTGCAAAGTCAATATGTAATAGGATATAAGATTGTTGTTTTAGGATAAACAATATTTAGCACTATATTATAAGGCAGAGATTGGCAACTGTTTTGCCCATCTGAGGGATGCAAAATTCTAATTCATATTTGTTTATTGTTTTCATGTACACACTTTCACGTTTTGTGTAAAAACTTAGCATGGTGTCTTAGTGGGATCATGAACATCTATGGGATGGGAGCAAATGAAGTTACATGGATTATGGTATTGTCATGCAAATAACACAAGTTAAGTAGTTCACGCAATAACATCATGATGTACATTTGCATTTATGGGTCCAGTTAGTTGAGGTTTATTCAGTAAACCATATTTGAACAAATTGTGGCATAGTGCAATACAAAACTTCGTCATATAATCTGCACAACTGAGAAAAGCTTTCTTTAAAAGGAAGAAAGCAGCAAGGCTTCCTATTGCCCAGAAAATGATGTTATAATAGAGAGAAACAAACAAAGCTTTTTGCTTACCAGGCTTCATGCAGGCCCAGTTTGATTCATGACTCTTCAGATACTCATTCCCACATTTTCTAACAGAAAAACATCCAAGGGCTCAGCACTGTTAAATAAATCATATCTGTGCAGAAAATCATCTACTGCATTACCAGTTATTCAATCACACAGTGGATGTATATGTGTGTATAAGCAAGCAGCAGTAAAGCAACTTTAAGCATTTCCCCCAATAATAGCAATAGCACTTAGACTTATAAGTGCTTTATACAGCCCTCTTTAAAAGGTTTACAAAGTCAGTATATTGCCCCCAACAATCTGGATCCTCATTTTATCAACCTTGGAAAGGTAGAAGGCTGAGTCAAACTTAAGCCGGTGACAAGCCCCTGGCAGTCAGCAGAATTATCCTGAAATATTGCATTGTTACCACTGTACCTTTTATCATTCTGGATTTAATGTTCAAATACAGCTAGGTATAGAGCTAGTAGCTGGAGCTTTGGGACTCCCCAAGAGTCTTCAAGAAAATTTAGGAGCATTGGAATGCACGGGTGACTTTCCAAAAGCCATTGAGCAGGGGAAACCACAATAGAAGTGTTATCTATAGAGAAGGCTCATCATATATAGGCATTGAACTTGATGACTGAAGTATGAGATTGCAACTTGAAATAAAGTTTAGATCCCGATGAAACAGGCCTATAACAAGGAGCAGAGTCCTCTCTTAAATTAATGTAGAAGTTGTGGCCAGATCATTATGTGGATTGAAGAATGTTGCAGTAGCTGGGATTAGATTCTACCCAACAACCGCAACCCAATCCACAAAAAAACACAAATCCAACAAATAATGATATCCCAATCCTCATCAGAGAAGCTGTCAAGCGCGAACAGAAGTGTCCAAATGCCATCTTATTTGGTCTAGAGGACAACAATGACAATACAATTGTCCACATCATCAGTGACTACCAAGCATCAACCATCTCTCCTGATGAAATAATTGACATTTCCCGCATCGGCCCAGAGTCCAAAAACAGTGATGGCTCAGTGGCCCCATGCTTCTGTAGGGTCATTTGCAAAAATAAATCAAGCAAACCTAAATTCATTTATACTATAAATTCATTCACCAAAAGCAACACCAACCATAAGAACCACCGTTCTCGCCCTAACTTTACTTTACAGCAACATGTACAATTCCTGTGAGCTATGCTCTGAGCTCAAAAGACTCCATGAACAAGGAAATACTAACCTATACATTGACTACCACACAGAATATATCAAAAGCAAGACCTTCAACTTACACCCCAAAAATCATCATCCCAACATCCAACATTAGGCATGCACACCCCTTACTTCCTCCAGACCCACTACTACATATCCAAAATGCAAACTACTCAATGCAAGAAGCCTTGCAAACAAAATGCATGAATTCCTCATCTTATTAAGCACAACCACATTTGACTTTATATTTGTTTGTGAGACATGGATCTTTTCCAGACTTCATTACCACAGTCAATGAATATCACGTTTCTTGGTCAGATTGCAAAATCTGTAGAGGAGGTGGAGTTGCTATCTTCTACAAAAAAATCCCTAAATCTAAAAAAGATTCAAATTACACAAGAACTTGCTCTTTCAGAGACCATCATTTGTGAACTGTCCTCAGATGCCACAATCTACTTTTTACTATGCTACAGAGCCCCAGATTATGACATAGTTCATGCAAACATGCTAACTTTACTGTTAACGTGGGTTGCCTCTTGTCCTCACCCTCTTATTTTCCTTAGTGACTTCAATCTACCTCTTATAAATTGGACACTAAATGAATGTACATCCAAACCCATACATGCAATCCTGTACAATGCTGTTACTACACTGGGATTGGATCAATTAGTAACTAACAACACTAGACTCAATAACTGCCTCCACCTTATCTTCTGTAACAGGTCAAACTCAATATATGGCCTACAAATACAAAAACCCTTTTCAAACAGTGACCACAGTATGATCGACTTTTGTCTCAATTTACACCCTCACAAAGAAGATCATAATGATGGATTTTGGACAACTTCAAAAAAGCCAACTGTGATCTCATAGATGCTGACCTATCATCTCTTGATTGCCACATTCTGTTCTCTAGATGTAATACTACAGAAGACCATTATAATGCATTCTTGTTTGAACTTGAAAGAGTCATTGAACTATATGTACCATTTGTAACCCACGCCCCCCAAAATTACCCATAACAATAAGGAAACTTCAGTCAAAAAAAGGATCACTATGGCGTAAAAACAAAACTAGCTACATAGCAAACTTTAATAACCAATACAACACCCTATGCTGACAGATAAAGGCAGAATGCACAAATTACTACTGCAAGCAAGAAGAAAACCACCTATGTACAAAATCCACCCGTGTCTTCTACAATTTTGATAACACCAACTTAAAGAATCAAGAACCATCCCACCTCTAAAATGGCCAAATGGGAAAGACTGCAATGATTAAGTTGTTAAGGCCAATCTCTTCAACACATTCTTCAGTTCAGTCTTTGTAAACAGCAATAGTTCATGCCCCACATTTCCTAGTTGTACCACAACTAACTGTAATGACTTTACAGAAGATAACATAGAAAAGGCACTACAAAACCTGAACCATCCGTATCTATTGGCCCTGATGGATTATGTGCATACTTCTTTAAAAAGCTCTCCTCTGCCATAGTGGAACCCCTAAGCATTAAATATGAGATATCTTTCAAAACCAGGTCCTTACCAAAGCTATGGTCATCCCTATCTTCAAAAAAGGTGACCCCAGCCTGGTTGAAAACTGTAGACCAATCTCACTCTGTTGTGTCATGTGCAAAGTCATGGAATCAATCATTAACCAATTCATCATTCTCCACTTAGAGTCAAACAACCTACTCTCCAAAAACAATTTGGTTTCAGGAAAAAATTGTCCTGCAATCTACAACTCCTACACTGCAAAAACGCATGGACTACTTTACTTGACCAGGGTAAAGCTATAGACACAATTTACATAGACTTCTGCAAAGCCTTTGATTCAGTGGTACATGACAAACTATTGTTATAACTAAACTCTTGTGGCATTTCTGGATAATCCACAGTAAGTGGATTACTGTGTTCCTGTCAAGCAGGTAACAAATAGTAAAAATAGGGAGCACTATATCTAACCCTGCTCCTGTTAAAGTGGTGTCTCCCAAGGCAGCATTCTAGGACCCACACTCTTTATACTCTATATAAATGACCTTTGCGATCACCTTATAAACAACTGCATCATCTTTACGGGTGACGTAAAACTATTCAACACTACTGACAATGCTACTATCCTTCAAAGCGATCTTGATTATGTGTCTGAATGGTCAAACATCTGGCAACTCCAAATATCGACCAACAAATGCTCTGTCCTACACATTGGTAAAAAAATCAGTACACCAAATACAAACTAGGCGGATATGATCTCATTGATGATCCTCACTCTGTCAAGGACATTGGAGTTCTCATATCAAATGACCTAAATGCCAGAGCTCACTGTAACAGCATTGCCAAAAAGGCATTAAGAGTTGTAAATCTAATCTTGTGAAGCTTCTCCTCCAGAAATATTGAATTGCTAACTAGAGCATACAAAACTTTTGCTAGACTAATACTCAAATACTGCTCTTCAGTCTGGAATCCGCACTGCATATCAGACATTAATACAATTGAGTGAGTCCAGAAGTATTTCACGAAAAGAACACTACACTCCTCTGCTTGCAACAGAATACCCTATATCACCAGGCTTGAGATTTTGGACTTGGACAACCTTGAACTACGCCACCTACTGTTAGACTTAAGCGCAGAACACAAAATTATCTGCTACAATGTCCTACCAGTCAATGACTACTTCAGCTTCAACCACAACAATACAAGAGCACACAACAGATACAAACTCAATGTAAACCGCTTCAAACTGGATTGCAGAAAGTATGACTTCAGCAACAGAGTGGTCAATGCCTGGAATGCACTACCTGACTCTGTTGTTACATCCTCTAACTCCCACTCCTTTAACCTCAAACTAACCACTATTGACCTCACCCCATTCCTACAGAGGTCTGTAAGGGGCGTGCATAAATGCACCATTGTGCCTACCATCCCTGTCCTATTGTCCCCATTTATTCATACCTATTTCCTGTATTCTTACTCATGTTTATAATTATATTTATTACCTTGTAAGTGATTGACAAATCAAATAATAAATAAATAAATAAAATAGAACTGAAAAATGTGTCCTAGTGAAAATTTATGAGTGCGCTATGGGGACAAAATATTTTCCTGTCCCAACTGCCATTGATAGGAATGAGGAGATGTCAGAAAAGAGCATGCAGACAGCAGGCAGGGTGATGGAATGGGAAGAATGTGATGTAAATGGAAGTCTTGTTCTCCCAAAACTTTGGGCACTGCTATTATCATGCTTTCTCCTTTTCATTCTTCACAGAGAAATATCCGTCTCTCAAATACTGCAATGCATACTTTTTAAAAAATCACCAAAAATATCACAGTGAGAAGGGATTTTTAAGAAAAAACATTATAGCGAGCAATGGACACAGATGGTGCTGTGGGTTGCTGTTATACTGTACCCTTATAAAAGGGTTGATTAAAAGCCTTTTCTTCAACAAAAGACTTAACTCCATCTATTTTTGTGACACTTTTGATTGTGAGGACACTTAATATGTGTGAGACACATGCATGGAGACATTCAAATTTCATCAGTGGCATATGGAAATGGGTTTATAAATGAATATACATCCTTTTTTTATGTAAATTTTATTTGAGTTTTCACATAGAGAAAAAAATACAAATAAAACATCTTTTTTTGAAAGCAGCATAATCCCGGGTTACATTTCTTCGTAAAGACACAAATTCAGGTTCATGCTCATTTTTATATTCTATTCCATATCTTATTACTATTTTACATTTTCTGCATAGCTTCTCCCCTCTTTTAATTTTCTCAATTTTATTTTAATTATCTCAGTTCAAATCATTGTATTTATATTTTTTGTCTGTCCTGTTTCAATTATCTATTATCTTTTCTCATTAAACAGAATTTCTCCTGTAGTTACTGATTGGAGTATGACGCCTTTATATCTTTTCCCTAAAGTTGTAACATTCAATATAATACATAACTTCCATTCGGATTCTGCTTGGTACATTCTTAAAATACACACTGTATTCTTAAAAAAAGAAAAAAAATATAAATGTATATAATTAAAACAACATTCCATTCCAAGTCAATTCTATCATTAATATTAATATTCCCTTCCTAATTCAATTTTCTCATTTATTTTATTTCACTTATTTTATTCACAAACATTTCACTAAATTACACTAATTATTTTATCCCTCATTTTAATCATACGTTGTTTCCAATTTTCTAAAGTTATTTCTATTACTAATATAACAATACAATCTTATGTACCTCTACAGAATCCCTTTTTCAGTTAGATTTTCACCCATTATCTCTAACTAGGTCCTGTTTCTCTATATCTTGCTCCGGTCCTTTGTAACTTCTTTTCCTTTCCTTCTTCCCTCTCTTCTCTCTCCCCTTTTTACTCCCTTGTCTCTCTACCTCTATTTCTCTCTTCTGTATTCCTCTTTTCTGTTGCTTTCCAGTATTATACTTATTTTTTGAATTATTTTTCTTTTCTTTGGTTGTTTTTTTAAGACTTAAATTCTCCATTCTCTTTCCCCCCTTTCCTTTTTCTTCCCCACATAAAATTGCTTGCTCATTAAAGATGGCTTCTTCTTTGTCCCAGTCTTCTTGTTTTGCAGTCTTTTCTTGTTTCTCATAGTTCCAAATCTCCATTTCTAAGAATTGAAAAACGAAGCCAAAAGAGCCCTTCCCTTCTTGTGCATCTTCTTTGTACTTTTTAAGTTCCATTTTCAATTCATCCAGAAGTGGTGCCATTGTATACATTTTTAAACAACCACCCGATTGATTTTAGTCATTCAAATATAATAACCAAAAATCCAAAGATCACCAAATAATCCAAATACATGCAAGCTGTTCCTTTTGTGCTCTTTTTTTTTCACTTTCTCTTGCTGGGGTTACTGTTTAGTTGCAAAGTTTCAGTTAAAACGTATCTTTTAGAAGTCTTGTTGAAGTTTTACTGTAGATTCTTTTTAATTCCAGGCAGTCTCCTCCCTCTTCCAGATCCTGCCCTTATTCTTTTTCTCTCCCTTCCTGCTTATGAAAAAGAAAGTTTTTAATGTCCAGAAATCTTTATTATCCCTTTGGCATTTTGCTTTATTTTCAGCTTAATTGCCTATTGATGTCAAAGCAGATTTTTCCGATTTCTTATTTAAGTCTCTTGGTTGTCAGTATAGGGAAGGAGAGAGAAGAAAAAAGAAACCAAACCTTTCCCTTTTCACTTTCCTTCACTGCTTCCGACTCTTCTT
>NW_020769357.1:7569533-7582271 GCF_900518735.1 Pseudonaja textilis | reverse complement strand
ATAGATAGATAGATAGATAGATAGATAGATAGATAGATAGATAGATATAGCCCCTGGAGGGGACAAAGTGCTTGAAAAGTTTTTAATGTCATTCAGTTTAGTCTACGAAAGGAACCCCATTGGGAGAACAAGTAATGATGAGTAATACGCCATATGCTTTGTGTTGAAAATGTTCTAGATTCAATCTCCAGTCTTTTCAGATAGCGTTGAGGGACTTTTTCACCTGAAAAACCATGAACGGAGGAATTAGGAAAAGATGAAAAAATGATTTAAGAAAGATAGAAGAACCTAATGCCTGAAAAGATAAAGTCTTCTTCCAGAATAATGAAGCTCAAAACTTAAGGTTCCTGGTAACTTGTTTGGTCCGGCAGGAGGATTTCAGCAGTGAAGGAAATCACTCCCTTTTTACAATCCTGTAATCCCTTAATTCAGGCATTGTTAGGCTGAATACTATCCAATCTCATTCCTTCTTAATGCCTTGCCCCATATCCTTGTACATTGATGTCATCATAATACACAAATGATGCTCCCCCATCTAACGCAACAATGTTATTTAAATGCTGATAGATTCAATCTTTAAACTGGCAGATTGTAGAGCTCTGTAATATCTATCAAGTTTGTTCTACTCACAAAGTAGAAGAGGATGGAGTTAACTGCAAGGCAGTGGAAGTATATGTTTTCATAATGAAGTGGGCTCTTGTTTAATTAACATAAACAGCTAAAAGCAAAGGCGATTTGTCTCTTTTGATTTAACTTAAAAAGAGATTGTGTGTTGCTACAAATGTCAAATGATTAGTTAACTGTGTTTCATTTGCTTTTAGTATATGGGAAGATGTGCCCTACCCTAAATAGATAAATAAGTACATGAAAAGAGATGAGTATGTACTTCTGCATAGTTGTCATATTGCCTTTCACTTTGAATGTGGTGAGATATTGTTTTCTTTAACTGTCCTGGTTGCTAGCATCCAAGTATAGCATTTGAATTGATCTGAGAAAACCCATGAAGAGTATTCCTTTGCATAGTGGAAGAAAGCAGGGTTCTAATTTCTATAGATATCAGCCATGATGGCAAACTGAAGCAGTCAAGGTGAGCTAATAAATGTCCATGGAAATATCAGTGCACATGATCCCAGGAACATCCTGGTTCCCTTTCTAAAGAGCCAGTGATGAGAATTTTGAGTCTGGCATCTGAAAATATATATTAGGTTACAAAATGTGAAACATGTCTCAGATCAGTGCTGAGTCCAAGGGAGTCTTTATCTAAATTCCTTTTAATTGAGGAAGGTAAATAATGGTAATTCAACTTTTTGTATGGAAAGATTTGTTTTCCCAGTAGCTTGCTTCCTTTCTTTGATTTCATTGAGGACTGCATCAGGGTTGTGTTTGACCTCAGGGGGGCAATGGTGTGGTCAGCTCGACACCATCATGCTGGGGGTGCCTGTGATGGCCTGAGCACTCTGCCAGCAAAAACAGGCTTCCGAGTTCCATTTTCAGCTGCGATGGCTTCCTACAACCCTTTGCCAGTGAAAACGCCCATCCCCCCACCCCCGAGCTTCGTTTTGGCTGTGATGGCCTTGTCAAACATCTGCCAGCAAATTGGAGATGTTTGGAGCTTGCAAGGATCACAGACTGGTCATTTGCTATTTCCAGGTTGGCCCTTAGATCTAGTGATCTAAGCATCCCCTGGGCTGGATCCAGCCTTGAGTTTGATACTCCTGTTCTAGAGGCATGCACCTAATAGGAATTATTATAGCAGGTGACATGGAATTGAATGTGACCTCCAGATGTTGCTGAGCTACAGCTCCCAGCATCACCAGCTAGCACAACCCATGCAGTAAAATGTTAGGATCTGTATTTGCCTCAGTATGCCCATAAAACACCTCTGCTTTGTATCCTGCATTGGTTACCACTTTGCTTCCAGGGTGTGACTCTACTATGGCATAGGGTCTGGTTATTTGAGGGACTGCCTATCTTTCATAGCATATGCCTGACTGATTTGATGTAGTGTTGTCACACTCTGCATTTTTTTCACTTAAAACCATGTCATTTATTGCAGTATTGGAAATATGACTTCTCGGTAGCAGAACCTCCTTGCTGAGTTGAGGTTCCTGCCAAGATTTGAATAGCTTCCACCCTACATATTTTTGAAGGGCCCTGACTCTTCACTCAGCCTTTGGCAAGAGAGAGTGGAGCCCCTTTTAAATTGTGTGGGTTGGTCTTTGTTCCCTTCCTGGTTTGTCATTTTTGATACGTTTACTTTATTCTCATTTTTAGTTTTTGTTGCTTTAATGCTTTAAACAATTTGTAAGCCATCAAGAACCATCAGAAGCCAGGCACCATAGGAGTTGATTAATTTGTTGTTCTATTTTATCAACATCTATAAAACTACAGATCCCCAATCCCTGATACAGAGGATAAAATACTGCAATACCGATGCAGTGGGTCATTCTATGCTCTCAGTGCCTCTTCCATTAAATGGAATTAGCAATGACCTACTTTATAATTTTGTGACAGACTGACAATAAAGACCCACCCTTATGCTATGAATTTGTGTTTGCTGCGTAGAAAGAATGAGTTAGAGAAATATGTTCAAATCTATTATTGTTCAGCCAATAACTGATAGACGGGATTTTAAATAAAAATTTTAAAGTGCAGACAGAAATAATTGAAAACATAAAGTCGGCTTATCCTGTGCTTGACTATTTATCCAACCCATCATGCTCTACTCCCAGGTATGCAAAAGCCAGTTTACATTACACAGAATGAAATAATGTAATTCTGAAGAGCATTACTTCCCATTTCAGTGCAGAATCATAATTCTGACTCCTTCCCTGCTTCTATTAAATTGTTATGTAAAGTGAGACTTGGAAAATGTAGCCATATGCGTTAGATGACTATTATACTAGGTACTTTTTAAGGGTGATTATTCAAAATTCCAACCTTCTACTTGCAGGCTTGGAGTGGTGCAATGCAGAATTGTGAATCCAGCCATCTTCATGCTGGTTAATAGAAATGTAAGCAGGAAACCGTAGGCAATTTGGTGCTCTCCAGATGTTTTTTACCCCAATTCCTCATAAACCTGAGCTATCACAATCAATGGTCAGAGATTATAACAATCATAATTCAAGCATCTGGAAGCAGAATGAGTTCAAACATCTGGTAGCAATGTCAAATTAGTTGTAAAAAATATGGAGGTGTCTTATGGATAAACACGAGAAAGGAAGAAATACAGTCAGCTGGATTGATGGTAATGGCATAATTACTCAAAATGAGGGTGATAGAGATTTAACATGAAACATGACAGAGAATTTACTCTTGGTTAGGCTTATGTTCCTCCTTTCCTTCAGGAGCTCAAGATTGTGTTCAAGGACTGCTCCTCCTTTTTGCTTTATAATAACTCTGTGAACCAGATTGAGCTGGAAGGGAGTCCCAAATCATCCGGTGACCCCCCACAATTAAAGGTGGCCTGGAACCTGTGTCTCCGCCAGACTAGTCCAGTCCCTTAATTATCATACCACACTTACAATCTCAGGTTATAAGAACTTTGAATATATAGAATGCAGCACAAAAGCTAATTATTGTTAAAGATATAAAGAATGAAAGAAAGAAATTGTTATGCTCCAGAGCAGCAGCTTGCTAAGAAAAGACTTACTTTGGAAAGGTATCAAAAGTAAGAGATTCACATTGGATTCCTACTTCAATTTCATAGTTCACTCTTTGACAAATTTAGTATTTTATTCAACAACTAGAGTGTGTTTTAGTATGGTACTTCTTGTTGGTAGTGGGCAGATAGCAGTATATAGGCTTGCAGAGTAATCTGTAGATTAGAGATTTAGTTTACGTTGGTAATATGAGCATGTTTGGAATAAAATCAGGTTTTGGTTGCACTTGTGGCATACTGGCCAAAATGTGCCTCAAATGACTAGTACTGTCCTTAGTCTGGAATGCTGGTAACCTTTTCTTATCTTACTAAAGGTGTTATGTGAAAGTTTGATTGATGAAAGCCATGATAGAGGCTGGAAGTCAACATCTGTGGGTCCATCTGGCAATGGTAGTGGCATATGGAGGATTGTGACTTAGAATACAAGAAGAGTAAAGAGTAAAGAGAATGAATAGTAAAGGGCATGCATGATGAACGGATAGAAGGGAACTCATCAAATTTGCCAATAATACAAACTGGCAAGGCAACACCCCAGAAGCTTTTTGTTGTTATTGCTTTTACTCCCTAATATTGTTTTTTTGTTACCCCTTTTCCCTTTCTTTCCTAACTCCTTTTTTTTTTTTTGCTTTTCTTTGTATTTTTAATGTAATGAAGGTTTTCTTGGGAGGGGGGGGAGAGAAAATGATAAACCTAAACTTGAAAAAAATGCTGGAAAAATATTTCAGATATTTAATGGGAATGATATTGATGTGTCTGAAACTAGAATGGATACAAATGCTAGAATATTAACATTCAAGGGAAAAAGTCATGAATTGTGTAACAATGTTGAAAAAATGAGGGAAGTCAGATATAGATGGGTGTAATTGAAGAAATGTTAAAATATGGATGTATATTTTATATTTCCCAGATATAAAGGGAAAGATAATGGAAGAGAATGCAGAAGCTATATGAAGATCAGTTTGTTCATTATGTCTGGGAAGATTTGGTAAAATTCTGTTTGAAAGGGTAAAACTTGGGAAATGCATCCACAAAGAAATTTGGACAGACAAGATTTTTGCTCTTCAGGAAGTTGTTGAGAAATGTATGGGTGTAAGAAAGGGTGTTTATGTCTGACTTCCGGTTTGAGCTTCTTCAGTGACAGACTGAAACCTCATCTCTGTGAGGCTTCGATCCATGCTCGCCACTGGAGCGCCCCGAGCCAGCTGGTTTCGGGGGTAAGCCACCCCGTAGAGATGATGAAGAAGGGGGAGACTGCCTGCAGGGTTGAGGAGAGCCACATCTCTCCTCCCCAGCTGGCCATTACTCCCTTTCCCAAAGGCGGTTGTAGCGGTGGTCAGAAATGGCCACCACAAAGAAGAACTCGGCCGGAAAAGAATGTGCAGGAGGAAGATAAGAAGTGAAAGTTTTGGTTGACCGGGTCAAACAGCAAAAGCAACAAATAAGGTACCCTGGAATTAAAACTTTTAAAAAACAATAGCATTGTTCCCTAAGAAGATTTTTAAGCTGTGAAGGAGAGAGAAAAGGGAAAAGATTTGGTTTTGTTTTTCTCCTTTTCCTATACCGACAGCTAAGAGACTTAAGCAAGAAATTGGAAAAAAATCCACTTTGATATTAATAAGCATTTAATGCTGAAAATAAAAAGTCAAAGGGATAATAAAGATTTCTGGATAATCAAAAGCTTTTGAAAACAGGAAAGGAGAGAAAAAGAATAAAAGGGCAGGATCTGGAAGGGAGGAGACTGCCTGGAATTAAAAAGAACTTACAGCAAAATCTCAACAAGACTTCCAAAAGATACATTTTAACTGAAATATCACAACAAAAACCCCAGGAAGAGAAAGTGGAAAAAGAAATAAGAAGAAATAACTTGGGATTATTTGGATTACTTGATGATTTCTGGATTTTTGGTTATTGTATTTAAATGACTAAAATCAATTGGGTGGCTGTTTAAAACTGTTTAAAATGGCTCCACTTTTAGAAGAACTGAAAATGGAACTTAAAAACTATAAAGAAGATGCACAAGAAGGGAGAGGTTTTTTTGGCTTCGTATTTCAGTTTTTGGAAATGGAGATTTGGAATTATGAGAAACAACAAGAAATGCCTGCAGAACAAGAAGATTGCGACAAAGAAGAAGCCATCTTTAATGAACAAGTAATCTTAGCTGGGGGGAAAAAAGGAAAGGGGGGAAAGAGAATGGAAAGTTTAAGATTGGGAAAAACAACCCCCCCCCAAAAAAATAGAGTGAAAAATAAGTATAAAATCAGAAAGCAACAGAAGAGGGAAATGCAGAAGAGAGAATTAGAAGTAGAGAGACAAGGTGGTAAAAGGGGGAGGGAGAAGATGAGAGGGAAGAAAGAAAGGAAAAGAAGTTATAGAGGACAGAAACAAAATATAGAGAAACAGGGCCTATTTAGGGTGAAAATTTAATGGAAAAGGGGATTCTGCAAAGGTACATAAGATAGTATTGTTATGTTAGAAACAGAAATAATTTTAGAAAATATGAAACAATGTATGATTAAAATGTTTAATAAAATAGCTATCGTAATTCAGTGGAATGCTTGTCAATAAATAAATGTAACAAAATGAATATTTAATGATTTACAAAATATATGTAACAAAATGAATATTGAAGAGAAATAAGGGAAATAATTCTTTAAGGAAGTACGATATTTAATTGAAAAGAAGTGTTAAAGATGTTAAGATTTTAAGGATTATTAATGATAGAACTGAATTGAAATGGAATGAGGGTTTATAATTACATATATTTATAATCTTTTCTTTTTTTAAAAGAATATAGTGTGTATTATAAGAATGTACCAAGCAGAATTTGATTGGAAGTTATGTATTATGTACTATATTGAAGGTCATAACCTTAAGGTATATATTGAAGTTTAAATAAGAGTTGAATGGATGTAATTAAAAGATATAAAGGTGTCATACTCCAATTAGTAACTACAGGAGAAAATTTGTTTAATGAGAAAAGATAATATGAAATTGAAACAGAACAGATAAAAGTATAAATATAATGATTTGAATTGAGATGAGATAATCAAAATAAAATTGAGAAAATTAAAAGAGGGGAAAAACTATATAAAAAATGTAGAATAGTATAAGATATAGAATAGAACACAAAAAGGAGCACGAAACTGAGTTTTGTGTCTGTATAAAGAAGTTCAACCTGGAACCATGCTATTTTCAAAAAAGATGTTTTATTTGTATTTTGTATGTGTGAAAACCCAAATAAAACTTTATTTAAAAAAAAGAAAAGAAAGGGTGTTTATGTCTGATGATTTTGAAAGTATCCAATGAATAGGTGTGAATTATGGAATGTTTTGTGTGAATATAAAGTTGCAGAGAGGTTAGTGAATGTGATAAGAATGATAAATGATGAAAGCATGAAAATAAATGAAATGTTTAGGGAAAGATGATTCAGCACTGAGTAGGGTGTAAGATCAGGATATGTGATATTTCTATGTATGTGGCTATGTATATATGGAACTGGTTACAGACAATGTCTGTTGGAGTCATGCATGTCTGTATACTTATACATAGATGATGCCATATTGTTGGTGGAAAATCCAACAGATTTGTATTGAATAAATAATCTGCACAATACAGAGATCTGATCATCAATATATTAGAACAAGATAGTTGATTTTGACAGGGGAAAAATTGAGTGAAATTTTATATTTTATGGTTGAAAAAGCCTGGAGTAAGTAGAATAAAAATAGGGTAAGATTTATAGGGTAAAAATAGGGTAATATTATGGTAGGTTTACTGTAGATGGAAAAACCTTGATAAAAGATTTATCAGAAGTAGTCAGAAAGTTGTTGAATTTTAAGATAAGCAAATGTTGGTAGAATGTTAGTGGGTGGCCTGTTACAAGAAGTGAATATTTTTGAACGAAGTCAAAAGTTCTATCTACATGTGCCCAATCATTTCTGCCCACCCTGTTTTACGAAAGTGAGGGTCTGGTTTGTGAGGAGAAACACTAAAGTTAGTTCATGAAGTAGGAATGATTTATTTAGAAGTATGTGCATTTACACAGAAATAGATAGATTCTAGGATTAGTTAATCAGTTTATTATAGCCCTCAGACCAGATATAATAAAATATCTAATAGTAGGACAACATACATACATAGAAACATACAGGGGTGGGATTCTACCAGTTCGTACCTATTCGCTAGAACTGGTTTTTAACATTCTAAGCAGTTCAGAGAACTGGTTGTTAGAAGAAATTACTGGCCTAATCCTGTAAGGAAGGCAGGAAGGAAACATTCTGGTGTTGCTTACAGAAACTGCCTCTCCGTTAACCCTTATTACATTCTTGGCAGGACTAGACTACCTGTCTCAGGAACTTCTCTGGATTTTTTTTCCCCTCCTTTGCTGGTACTTTGCTTGTGTGGAGTGACCATTCAAAGATACAGTGGCACTGAAAAAAGTGACTTATGTCCATTTTTCATACTTACGACTGTTGCAGCATCCCCACAGTCATGAGAGGCCAGGCGAGGAGATGCATGCCTTGATATGAGTGATGTAGAGTTGGCCACGCCCAGCCAATAACATGACCACCAAGCCATGCCCACAGAATGTTAAAAATTTGAATCCCACACCTGGATACATAGATTCAGTACATCAGGAAAAAAATACAATAGGATCTAAAAATAATTAAGAACAGATGTAATAAAACAAAACAGAACAAAAGGATTAATGAATGTTGAAAAAGTATGTCCATACAAGGGTCACTATGTGAATGATTAGTACAAAGGAAGTATCTTGAGGTGATTTGGTTGCAGAAAGGGATGAATCAAATTGCAAAACAGTCATATGAATGAAGAACACATGGTTCAAGAGGAAGGGAAGGAACTTGTGATTGAAATTGAATTGATTAAATCCTCAAAAAGAGAAGTAGAAATGTATAAGAGAAGGCAGTAGGGTGCAGTAATGGGCATGAAAGCAAGAATAATTTGCAAAGATAGAAATATATGGAGAAGTATCATAAATTGTATCAATGTATATTTCCTTTTCTTAGATATTTCAAACCTTTAATTTATTTTATACCTTGTTCCCTTTAGATTTCTAGTTAGCTTCTTTGGTTTTTTAGTTTTGGGAGATATGGATTAAAAACTTTCAAGGCAAAAGTTACTAATAGTATGTGAAAAAGTATCTCAGGAAGCAAAAGGAAACAGGCTACATGTTGCATTCTCACAATTAAATTGAAGTCACTTCCCAATGGTTCACAAATAAAAGTATATAAGCTGTTCACAGTTGGAATAGTCTATTTTTCCTACAATGGAAATTCCATTAAGGATAGAATCATATTGAAGTACTTCTGGTACAGCCAGAATGGGGCATTTCCTGACCAGAATACTTTAATTTTGAAACATAATATACCTATTATTAGAGATGCTTCTGGGGAGTCCAAAAACAGAATTAAATTTCTTAGGCAGGAAAACCAGATTAAAAAATCCACCTTTGCAGCTGCAAAGGAAGAGCACATATTCAAATTCTTTCCAGATCAAGTCAAAGAGAAACCAAAAGTGGTGCAGGTAAAATTGGAACTCACGACTTAGGAGGGACCTCAAATGATTCCCCCAAACAGTTGAAAATGATGGAACAGGAACAAACAGACTCAGATTCAATATCTGCCATTCTTGGTTTTAAAAAGATGATACAGTCTTGAGATCACATAGAATCATTTATTTTGTGAGTTTTACTTCTAAATAACTATTAATTTTTGCAACAGAACTGTGTACCTAAATAAGGCATACAGCTAAAGAAAAGGATGCGGCACAACGGCATCCAAAGTTTAAAACCACAGGAAACCAGATTGTGTGTCTACTGTGTAAAAGCAAAACATGCATAACTCTGAATCAATATTGATCAATATTGTCACATGAATACCATCACTCTAGATCTTTTTTGCCAAATTTTCTAACTTATCAAAAGAAAGGATGGACATCTCATATAAACATGAGCATCACGTCAAGAGAGGCATTAACCAATGACACTGTCTTCCAAACTGGGGAAGAAACCAAACTTGCCCCATTGAGCAACCTCCTCCCTACTGAACCTCATATATTGGTGGAGAAGAGATGTTGTCTTGTTTTTGGACAATAATTTCAGCTTTCCTCAACAGTTTAGCTAATTTTGGAATTGCTCTACAATTTATTCAGTCTGTGACAAAAGTGTGCAATTGTGATCGAAAATGAAGACTTTTAAATATTATTTTCAATGCTTTAAAAAAACCTTTTTAGTTTTAGGCCTGGATTTCAATCCCAGTGTTTAAAATCTTTCTGAGGCAAAGAAGAAACAATCTACAGGTGTTTGAAGTACTGTATCATGTTTCTTATTTTTGAACTTGCATTCCCAACTCCCAGAATTCAGCCAGAATTCTGGGAGTTGGGAGCATATGTCTTAAAAGTGCTGAAGTTGAGAAACACTGTTTTAGAGTTAAGCCAGCAAGAAAGAAAATGTATGTGGTCAGAAGAGATAGTTATTATGGAAAATATGGAAATAAATTGGTAAAATTTGGGTGAGGTGGGGGAAGGTGTGCATTTAAAAAGTCTTGCATTGCTGTGCAATAAAATGATTCTGCAATGGAAAAAAGAAGACATCCTTCAAAACCAGAAGCTGTGTCTGCATATATTAGAAAAGTATTCCTACCCCTTCTTGGCAATGTTGCATGCATCTCCCTGCTGAGAAATAAGTTTCTCACATCACATGAGAAGTTGAGTTCAAAAAAGATGAAGAAAGTAATAAAGAAAACTCAATCCACATTCATCAGCCCCTCATACTGGATGAGCTGGCATTGTGTAAAGATTCCACAGCTGTAGCTCATTGCAAAGAAAGAGAGAGAGAGAGAGAGAGAGAGAGAGAGAGAGAGAGAGAGAGAGAAAGAAAGAAAGAAAGAAAGAAAGAAAGAAAGAAAGAAAGAAAGACTGGCAAGAAGGCAGGCGGGTAGATGGACAGTCAGGTGGGTGGGCAGATGGGTGGACGGACAGACAGACAGACTGGTGATGGAGGGAGAGAGACAGAGAGACCATTTATTGTAGCATCCTGGTGAGAACTCATTCCTTTAAATATGTGCCTTGACTTGTTTTAATGTATGGTCTGTTTCTGTTAAAACTCAACAAAAGCCAGTGGAATGTGGGGGATAAAATATCAGCTTTTGATCAGGTAGGAATTCTTGCTGAAAAATTAAATTTCACTTAGATGATTTTGGGGTGTGTGGTAATTTACAATTCAAAGAACAGTATTCAAATTCAGTATTCAAACATGACAATAGCAATAGTACTTAGACTTATATACCGCTCCACAGTGCTTTACAAGTACTCTCTGAGTGGTTTATAAATGTCAGCATATTGCTCCCAACAATCTGGGTTTTCATTTTATAGACTTTGAAAGGATGGAAGGCTTTAGCTGGTCAGGATTGAACTCCTGGCTGTGGGCAGAGTCACTCTACAACACTGCTTTCTAACCCCTTCGCCACCATAGCTCAGACTGAATGTGGGGGGGGGGGATCAAAAGTCTGAAAGGGCTCTGGGCAGAACAGCAACAAGAGAGGGTCCCATTAGAGAATCTTCAGCGTAACTGATAACAAACAGGGTCAATAAGATCCAAAATTAGCACCTATAGAAGGGAGAGGGAGGATGAGGAAAGTTACAAATCCTGAAATAGCTACCCCATAAAAACCTGGAACTAGCTTCTATCAAGTGAACATTTATTCCAGCAATGGTTAGATATAATATATAAGCCATGATGTCTTGCTCTAATTTCAAGTTTAGTTACAAGTTTTAAAGAGGAAGACAATTTACTTGGAGCCGAATACCTCCTGATTGTTACATGATGATTTTGGCACTTTGACCTTGAATAGCTAAATGATGTGGAAAAGAATCAAGGATTTTTTAAAAAATAAAATGGTATAATTTTATTCTACAGCTGCAGTCTGTTTTCAGTGTAGGTTTCAAATCCTTATTTGTGTCTACTTCAAGGGATGCTCAAACATATAGAACTGAAAGATTAATGTCTCCAAACTTTGTATTTTTCCTCAGTATTTGCATTCTTCATTGTGATTCATACCTTAAATAACACTACCCTTTGCTCCCCAGCCCCTAAATTGTCTTCCTGCTTAGATTCTGAGTTTTGATTTTTTTTTTCTGGTTATATACATTCGTGTCTTTTGCCTACAGTACAAATCTCTCTTCTTATTAAAGCTCTTGTCTTTACCACATCACCTTTCCCTATGCAAATCCCTTTAAAAAATAATCTGGGTAATAGGAAGGAAGAGATATTCAGGCTTCCCAGGAGGCTTTATAGTCGAACAGTAATGTGAGTCCCAAGGAGATCCTGAAAGAGGGATATCTAAGAAAAACTTGATATGGATAAGATCTCCCAAGGAAAGAGCAGGTAACTGGATGGACTAATAGTTCCAAAGGAGCTAGAGATGCAATTGATTTTGGGGGGCTCAGCAACTGAGTGCAGCACCTTACTTCTGTCGATCTTGGAAACAGAGTATTACTGTAAGGATTATATATGGGTGGGATTCTGCCAGTTCGGACAAGTTCTATAGAACCGGTTGTTATGATTCTGTGCAGTTCGGAGAACTGGCAAGTTGTGCCACTGGCTGTCCCCTCCCCTCCTGTTGGATTTCTGCTTTCTAGCTAATCTAAATCACTGTTGTACTGCTTTGCCTTCACCCAGGAAGCTTCCTTGAGGTCCACTCAGGGGTGGTATTCAAGGAGTTGGGGGATGGGGGAGAAGTGGCCTGAGAGCAGAGCTGCACCTTCCCTAGGACTGAAGCTTCTATTTTTCAGTGCAGACTCAGGCAGCAGATTGCAGAAAAGTGGATCTGTGAGTGAATCTGTGATTCTGCAAATAACTCAATCTGCTTTGCCTGACTTTGGATAAAAGTTGCTCTATCTATCTATCTATCTATCTATCTATCTATCTATCTATCTATCTATCTATCTATCTATCATTTCAGTTTTAAATTTGGGGCTAGACTACTACTGTGCCAGAATGGTTTTTTATTCATCCTGATTGTTTGGGAGTCTTGGTCTGTGTTTATTGGTCTTGG